>QRFJ01005176.1:0-45000 GCA_006176705.1 Cocos nucifera
TGGATACCGGTAGAGGCCAGGCGCTTGCGTGGCTAGATCCAGAACCTTCCGCTGCAAATCAGCAGGATCATCAAAGGGTAATAGGATTACCCAGCATCAAGGTATAATTAAATTTGATTTAATTTATCTTTATTTTTATTTTTATTTATTAGAAATCTAATAAGAATTAGATCTAAAATATCTTAGATCTAATCTAGATACAAGAGAAAATTTTTGAAATATATCTCTTGATCCAATCAGATCTAAACGAACCTGGATCCGAAGAAATTAGGATTTCTCCTTCAACTGGTATCAGAGCCAAGGTTCTCGAAATTATTTAGATCTAATTTTTAATTTATTTTAATTTAGAAAATTAATGATTTCAGATGTCACATGAGATGTGATCAGATCTAAAATCAAAAAAATTAAAATTAAATAATTTGGATCTAAGATTCTATAATATGCATGACTAGTTCTAAAATAGAATAGTTCTATAGAATAGTCTTGCATAATCATTTGATTTAATTTGATTAAATCATGATTTTAGATCTTATTTATTTACTATTTTTTGATATTATAAATATTATAATAACATCTAAAAAATAGAAAATAAAAATTATTTAATTTTTAAATATCATATGAGATATGATTGATGCATGTTTAGACTAGTTGTAGAATAGTTCTACATAATTATCTAGATTAGAATTTATTTTGATGTAGATCAATTTAAATCTAATTTTTTAGATTATTATGAGATAATTTAGATCTAAAAAACCATGCATGATATGATACATGAGATGTATGCAAAATATGCCATTAATTAGATCTAATTTTATATATGAGATATATGATATAGATCTAATTTTTGTAGTATTTATATGTTCCTGATTAAGGCATTCCTCTTGGCCGTCCGGTCATAAGAACGAAAAAGGGTTTAAAGGCCCTCTCCTTCCCATTCGATGGGGTGTTCTTATGATGTGTAGGGGTGCTGCGTGCATTCGTCCTTAATCAGAAAATCCCAAAACTTACTTTCTGCAAAACCCTAGATCCTGAAATCCTAGGATTTTATTGTGCATATTTTGTTTATGAACCCTAACTTAATTAAGAATTAAGATTTATGAAATATTAATTAGGTCTAAAATTGAGAATTTTAGATCTAAGACATATTCATAATACTGGGTTCGGGCTTGGGTAGCTCAATTAGGTCTAAGCGGTTGATCAAACCGAATCAAGAGTTGGTTAGATGGGATCAACAATGCTTAAATTGACCAGCCTAATAGGATTAAGTCTGGGTCAAGATCGAGTCACGATCAAGCAAGACCTAATTAGGCTCAGAGGTTAGAGTCTGGATTGTAGGCTAACCCAATTGGTTCTGACTCAACAATTTGGTGTCTAAGGTAAGTTTGGCACAGACGACGACTGGTTTTTAATTGGAAGCTACTCGACCTGAATGCGTTCTTGTACGAGTTAATGGCATATTCCTTCCACCGGTCTCACTTACCTGGCCATATCTGTTGACACAGTTCTGATCTGAGGTGGTCAATAATCCGAGCTAACCCATGCCACTAGGTTAGTCATAATTGTTATGACTATGCCAAGTCTAGTTTAATGAGACCTGAATCAATTCTCCCTAAGAAAAGATTAAGTCTGAGGTCTTCCACCATTGTAGATGTGCGGGCCCTTTCCCGGGGTTGATTGTTCTCGGCTGGATACAGTGGCTCAGTTGCACCGGAAAGATGCAACCATGTCTATTAGGCATTGGATGCTATGGGCTGGAGGATGAGTTGGGCTCAATATTTTGGATACGGTGAGAGACTCAATTAGGAACCCAGTCTATGCAAATGGTGGGTCTGACTTAACTAAGGAGTGGATCAATATTCCGGATACGGTGAGATTCATGAATTAGAGATCCAAGTTTGGGTGCACCATGATTAGAGAATCATTGAACAAGAGTTGTTCACTCATTGGCTAACCCATCACCAATAACTGTTAGGTGAGGTGATGAGTCAGTTGGTGAGACCGCACCACCCACTAGAAATCATTAATCATGGAGATTTTTGCATCTCTACAGAGGGAGTGTAGGGATCCGAGAAAATAGTGGGAGCTAATTTGTTTAAAAATAAAATCCCTAAATAAATTGGTCAAGTCTTAAAATTACAATATCTAACTAGAATCTTTGACTCTCTACAGAAAAATGTCTGCGTCCAACCCACTTAGGCACGTATCCTGGACACACATAGACTGACCAGGACCCAATTATAAAGATTGGCTCAGGAACTACAAAATTATTTTGGGTTTTGAGAAGTTAACTCCATGTTTTGGACCAGGACCCTCCCACCTTACCAGCTCGTCCATCTGCTTGAACAGAGAGCATCTCTGGAAAAATGGATAGACGAAGATAATAAGGCCAGATATTACATGTTGGGCTCGATGTCTGATGAGCTCCAGCGCCAACATGAAGATATCAGGGACTGCTCGCCAAATGTTGGCTCACCTACAGGAGATGTTTGGTGAACAGAGTCGCGCAGCCAAATATCAAGTCACAAATGACTTTTTAAGGCTAAGATGCATGATGGGCAGTCAGTCCAAGATCACTGTCTGACAATGATCAAGGACATGGAAGAGCTTGAGAAGCTCGGTGTGAAGTTGGACTTGGATCCTGCAGAATGATATTATTCTGCAATCCTTGACTGATGCATATGGGCAATTCATCATGAATTACCACATGCATAAACTTCAAAATTCCTTGGCCGAAACTTAATGAATATGCTGGTTACCGCTGAGCTTTCTATGAAAGGTTCTAAAGGCTCAGTTCTTGCTATGGAACGGACTTCTTCCAAAAGAAAGTCTTATGGAAAGAAAAAGAAGTCTGTGAAAAAGCAGAAGGTGGAAGGAGGAAAGAAGAAAAAGGCAGAAGAAGAAGAAGAAGGCCGATGGCAAAGGAAAGTGTTTCCATTGCAACAGCGACGGCCATTGGAAGCGGAACTGCCCTACTTACCTGGCCACCCTGAAGAACAAGAAGGAAGGTCCTTCTGGAGGTATGCTCGTTATTGAGTCTAACCTTACGGTTTCTTCTGCATCCAGTTGGGTGCTTGACTCTGGTTCTAGTGCTCATCTGTGCACTTCTATGCAGGGTCTTGAGGATAGCAGGAGGCTGAGGGATGGAGACATGATCCTACGCATCGGTAATGGAGCAAGAGTTGCTGCAGTAGCCATGGGAACATACCCTCTTCGATTACCATCTGGTTTAGACTTAGTTTTAAAAGACTGTTATTATGTGCCTGCAGCTAGCAGGAATTTGATTTCTGTTTCATGCTTAGCACAAGAAGGCTATGTGATTACCTTCTTTAAGGACCATTGTAACATTCTTTATGAAAGAAATAAAATTGCAAATGGTTTCCTTATTAATGGTCTTTATCAGTTACATATTGATGTACCTATTTTTAACTATCGAGCAAAACGTGAATGCCAAAACGACCTAGGGATAGTCCAAACGATAGATATCTATGGCACCTGAGATTAGGTCATATAGCAGAAGATAGGATTAACAAATTGGAGAAAAATGGGCTATTGAGTCCATTGACTTTCGAGTCATATCCAACTTGTGAATCTTGTCTTCAAGGCAAAATGACTAAACTCCCTTTTGTTGGACATGGGGAAAGGGCCACAGATCTCCTTGCCCTAGTACATACTGATGTGTGCGGCCCATTTGATGTGCCGGCTAGAGGCAATTTTGTCTACTTCATTACCTTTATCCGATGATCTTATCTAGGTATGGGTATGTGTATCTTATGAGACACAAGTCTGAAGCTTTTGAAAAGTTCAAAGAATTCAGACATGAAGTAGAAAAACAAACTGGAAAACCCATTAAGGTTCTTCGATCAGATCGAGGAGGTGAATACCTTAGTCAAAAATTCCTAGACTATCTCAAGAAAAATGGCATAGTCTCTCAATGGACTCCACCAGGAACACCTCAACTCAACGGGGTTTCAGAATGGAGAAATCGGACTCTATTAGGATATGGTTCGATCCATGATGAGCTTCACAGACCTCCCTGATTTTCTTTGGGGACACTTCATTTGTTAACTTCAATATATCTTACTGAATAGGGTTCCTTCTAAAACCGTTCCTACCACACCGTATGAGATATGGCATGGTAAGAAACCAAGTCTGAGTCATCTCAGAATTTGGGGTTGTCCGGCTCATGTCAAAAGACAACAAGCGGACAAGTTAGAGTTTAGGTCCTTTAGAGCTCGATTCATAGGATATCCTAAAGAGTCATTAGGATACTATTTCTACATTCCAGAAGACCACAATGTGATTGTGAGTCGACATGCCATCTTTCTTGAAAAATAGTTTATTCAAGATAGCGGCATTGGAAAGCAGATCAAGCTTGATGAGAAAGTCTCACAAGAGCAACGAGCTAAGGACCAAATTGGAACCAAATCAGGTTGAGCCAATCCAATCACTACCTCCTCCACCTCGTAGATCGGAAAAGAGTTTTTCCATCCCCCTGAGAAGATACTTAGGTACTTATTTCAGAGGAAGTAGAGAAAATGTTCCTCATAGGTAATGGTGCTCATGGTGATGATCCCAAAACCTACAACGAGGCGATATCAGATATCGACTCCGAGAAATGGCTTAGAGGCAATGAAGTCAGAAATTGACTCGATGCACTCAAACCAAGTCTGGACCTTGGTAGATCCACCAGAAGGTATAGTACCTATTGGGTGTAAATGGATCTTCAAGAGAAAGATTGGTGCAGATGGGAATGTGGAGACATTCAAAGGCTAGATTAGTGGCAAAAGGTTATAGTCAATGCGAAGGCATTGACTATCAGGATACCTTTTCGCCAGTAGCTATGCTAAAATCCATCCGCACATTGCTTGCTGTTGCAGCCTATTTCGATTATGAAATATGGCAAATGGACGTGAAAACGACATTCTTAAATGGATATCTTGAGGAAGATATCTATATGGAACAGCCGCTAGGTTTCACATCCAGTGATACTGATCACAAGGTATTGCAAGCTGCAAAGGTCCATATATGGACTTAAGCAAGCATCTCGGAGCTGGAATACTCATTTTAATGATGTGATCAAAATTATTTGGTTTCATCAAAAATGAGGAGGAGCCATGTGTCTTCAAAAAGGTCAGTGGGAGCGCTGTTGTCTTCCTCGTATTGTACGTGGATGACATCCTCCTTATTGGGAATGATATTTCCCATGTTGACCATAGTTAAAATATGGTTATCTAAAGAATTCTCCATGAAAGACCTAGGAGAAGCATCCTTTATTCTAGGAAATTAAGGTCTATAGAGATAGACCGAATAGGATGCTAGGACTTTCACAGAAGATGTACATAGAGAAAGTGCTAAAGAGGTTTAGCATGGAAAACTCTAAGAGGGGTTTGGTACCCTTCAGACATGGCATTCATCTTTCCAAGAAGATGTGCCCTAGCACACCTGAGGAAATAGAATGCATGAGCAAGATCCCTTATGCTTCAGCAATAGGGAGCCTCATGTATGCCATGTTATGTACACGACCTGATATAGCCCATGCTGTGAGTGTCACAAGCAGATATCAGTCAAATCTAGGTGAAGAACACTGGACTTCTGTGAAATGTATCCTTAAGTACTTGAGAAGAACTAAGGATATGATTGTTGGTCTTTGGTAATGGAGAACTCCAAGTCCAGGGGTATACAGACTCGATTTTATGTCCGATATAGATGATCGAAAGTCGACATCTGGGAGTCTGTTTGTGTGAAATGGTGGAGCTATCAGTTGAAAAAGTTTCAAGCAGACAGTGATAGTAGATTCCACCATGGAAGTAGAATACATCGCTGCATCAAAAGCTGCAAAGGAGGCATTCTGGTACAAAAAGTTTGCCACATAGATCGAAGTGATACCATCAGATGCCAATCCTCTGTACTGCGACAACAATGATGCCATAGCCCTTGCTAAGAAGCCGAGGTCTCATCAAAAATCTAAGCACATCGAGCAGCGATACCACCTCATCGGCGATTACCTTGAAAAGGATTACGTCAAGATCAAGAGAGTCGACTCCGTATATAGTGCGGCGGACTCGCTTACAAAGTCGTTGGGCCAACAAAAGATTGAAGCCCATGTTGAGAAGATGAGACTTAGATTTGCAGCCAATTAGCTTTAGGTCAAGTGGAAGTTTGTTATATATGTGTGCCCTAGAAGCCAGAATTGGCTGACATTTGTAATACACTTCTAGGGGCAAAATTATAATTTTGACTATAAATAATAAAATAAGTTATTTTCTATCATAAATGTGTATTTAGTGTCTGTGATACATCCATTGAGTTAATGATAATGATAATTCTTATTTTCAAGAGTTGAAAATTTAAGACAAGAATTTTCACTATTAACTCATAAAATGCTCCTAACTGTAGGATCATCATGAGGATGATGATTGATCTAGAAGGTTGGTATACAATTACCTCTTTATAGTATATGAGTCTTGAGTCTATAGTGTAGAGACACTAGAGCGAGAGTATAGATTCTCGTTAGAGAATGAGGGCACTAAGCGTGACCACCTCGAGTAGTCATAAGAAAGTCTACCCTCTCGTCAATGACTGACTCGAAGATACAGTGGTGTGTCTGGTTCTTTGACCTGAGGTGCATCAGCAGTTCACCTTGAGGGTGTTATAGCTTGACTACACCATGACTCGATCTCCTAGCCATTTGGAATCCTGAGGTGTATGTTGGCTATAGCATGTTCATTGTAGGAATTGGATTGCACCAAGAGGGAATCTATCTACCTCGGTGGATGAGGAGCAGCCCTATGATGATCATGAGAATCAAGTCCATAAGCCCATGGCCATGGCAGAGTGAAATAATAGAAAGAGTTTCTATTAAGGTTTTCACATCAGACTTGAATCGAATGATTAAATCATATGATAGAAATTAGGGTTTGACGAGTTCACCTTAACCCTAATCTGATCAGGACTCAAGATAGAAGAACTTAATCACATAGGTAGCTGCACCAAGAGGTTCATTTTCAATTTTGATGGATTGCCACCATATACTGCTAGGTGTCACTGGTGGATTTTGGGAGCAATTAGAATGATTTAGATGATCGATCATTCTAGCTGTTTGAATCAGAAGAGTTCTGATCCATCGAAAGAAGTTTTGATGATGTCGATGATAGAGATCATGACATATCCCATTACCATATCAGAACTGAACCTAACTGGGTTACACAAACAAAGGGTTTGGAATCTAGATATCATCAATTGGACTAACACAGTTCAATTGATTTGAATGAGATTCAATTAGGTTCAAGAAAATCGTGCTAGCACATCGATTGAACCTAACGTTCTTCTTTTACTATCATTAAATAGTTGCCTCGACTGAGCCAAAAGAGTTTGTGCTCACTCAGAGTATCTTCACTTGGTCTGACTAGAGCTTGTCCAGATCAGAAAAGGGTTGTCTTAATTTATGAGATAAATTTGAGACAATACCTACCATTTTTGGTCACCTGCTAATTTCTTGTCTTTTGACTTTGGTCAAACAGTTGACCTTTGACTGGTCAAATGTTGACCATTGATACTATTGACTTTTGTCCATGTATTACATGCACCTATTGAAGAGCTGGTAGGGGACTTGTTCCCCCTTGCTAGATTTTGGCAAAGGAGAAGGGCGCACGATGTCCCTAGGCAGGTGTGCCTACCCATGGATAGGGATGACCCAGGAGTCCCATGTTGGATGGGACTCCAGGTCTGCCTTCTTGGATTCTACTTAGGTGATCCCTAAGAACTATAGACTTTGACCGATCTTAGGTGCCATCTAAGGATGAATTAGTGGGGCTCTCATTTGATTGGATTAGGTGATGTCATTCCACCAATCAGATTTAGATCTGATTGCATGAAAGCAACGTGATTGGCCGGGATGATGTGTCACTGCCTGGATCGCAGCAGGGTCTATATAAAAAACCCTGTCTGCCCATCTCAAAAAACTTCTGATAGAGTTCTCTCTTAGCCCATGCCCCAAGGTTACCCCTCTCCCTCCTCCATGCCATCCTCTGATCCTCTCTCTCTTCTCCATGCCCAAGAAAAGTTGGGCTTCAATTTGGTGCGATCCAAGCAAGAAAAGACTGACGAGAAAGGAAGAAGGCAGCACTGCTGCAGAGATGACTGCTGATCTTCAGAAGGAGTTTTGAAGATCCTCCAAATCAGATCTAGATCTAATTTTTGGAGAGATGATAAAAAAGGAGAAGATCTTCAGATCCAACCCAAGTGGATAATGGTAGAGGCCAGGCGCTTGCATGGCTAGATCTAGAATCTCAAGCAATCAGCAGGATCATCAAAGGATAATCGAATTACCCAGCATCAAGATATAATTAAATCAAATTTAATTTACTTTTATTTTTATTTTTATTTGTTAGATCTATAAAATCATATCTGAAATATCTCAGATCTGATCTGAATACATGAGAAAAATTTTTGAAATATCTCTCTCGATCCAATCAAATTTGAATGAACCTGATCCAGAAAATCATAATTTTTCATTCACTTGACACATGGGCAGATGTCTAAGTGTCAAAATCAATATTTGATCAAATATTCAAAACAAAATTTAGCAGGTAATAGAAAATGGTAGATGTTGTCTCAAATTCATTCAAAAATTAAGATAATCTTTTTTTGACCTAGACAAGCTCCAGTCAGATCAAGTAAAGGTATCTAAATGAGTTCAAACATATTTGGCTCAGTCGAGATAACTTTTAATGATAATTAAGGGAGAACATTAGGCTCAATTGTATGCTAGCATGATTTTTTTGAATCTAATTGAATCTAATTCAAATTAATTAAACTGAATTAGTTCAATTGATGATATCCAAATCCAAACCCTTATTTGTATGATCCAGTTAGGTTCAGTTCCGTAAGGTAATGAGATATGTCATGATCTCTATCATCAACATCATCGAAACACCTTTCGATGGATCAGAACTTTTCTGATTCAGACAACTAGTATGATTGATCATCTAAATTATTCTAATTACTCTCAAAATCCACCAGTAACACTTAGCAGCATATGGTGGCAATCCATCAGAACTAAAAACGAACCTCTCAGTGTAGTTACCTGTGTGATTAAGTTCTTCTATCTTGAGCCTCGATTGAGTTAGGGTTAAGGTAAACTCATCAGACCCTAATATCCATCATATGATTAATCATTTGATTCAAGTCCAATATGAAAACTTTAATAGAAACTATTTCTATTATTTCACTCTGCCATGGCCATGGGCTTATCGACTTAATTCTCGTGATCATCATAGGGCAACTCCTCATCTACCAAGGTAGATAGATTTCCTCTCGATGCAATCCAATTCCTATAATGAACATGCTATAGCCAATATACATCTCAGGATTTTGAATGGCTAGGAGATCGAGTTATGGGGTAGTCAAACTATAACACCCTCAAGGTGAATTGCCGATGCACCTCAAGTCAAAGAATCAAACACACAACTACAGCTTTGAGCCAATCATCGACGAGAAGGTAGAATTCCTAATGACTACTCAAGGTGGTCACGCTCAGTAACCTCATTCTCTAATAAGTACCATACTCTCGCTCTGGTGTCTCTACACCGTAGACTCAAGACTCATCTACTATGAAGAAGTGATTGTACACCAACCTTTCAGATCAATCACCATCCTCATGATGATCTTATGGTCAGGAGCATTTTAAGAGTTCAATAATGAAAATTCATATCTTAAATTTTTAACTCTTCAAAATAAGAATTATCATTGCCATTAACTCATGGGATGTATCACAGATACTAAATACACATTATGCTAGAAAATAATCTATTTTATTATTTATAATCAAAATTATAATTTTGCCCTTAGAAGTGTATAACAAGTGTCAGCCAATTCTGGCTTCTAGGGCACATATCTAATAGGGAGTTCATCCTAGAAGGATTTATCCTGGAGGAGTTCATCCTGAGGGAGTTCGTCCTGGGAAGTTCATGCTGAAGAAGTTCATTCTAGGGGAGTTCATCTTAGGGAAGTTCATCCTGGGGGAGTACATCCTGGAGAAGTGTTGGAAATTATGTCCCAAAGCTAATCATCAACCTATTGATGGTTGAGCTATTTTATAATTATAATTAATTTATTAATTAATAAAAATATTTTGACATCTTTTTCATCATAAGTTTACATCTTCTAATGAACTCCATTATTGTGATAAAGTCCTTAGGACTATTTAGTTTCGATAAAGAGAGGATTTATCGATTAGTCCTTAAATGGATTCACGATCAAATGATAGGCTATTAATTAGGACAACAGCGTCTATCAAGCATAGGTCGCTATATGCCATATAGGTTGGTTGTCCTCTTAACCAAAGAGTGTGGAGACACTGGTATGGCATATAGGTGAGATGTATAGGTACATTGTCATTGAACGTGACCAACTTCAGAGCATTCTGCTATCGAGAATGTCTCTGATGGGATATAGGTACAAGTATCCCTTAGACCTAAGGATACCTTAGTGATTTGCAAGCAATTCACTGTGCTTTGGTACCAAACTAACTAAATTTTTAATTCAGCAATGGAAGACTTCTGAGCATAGTCAAGTACTTGCGAAGTCAAAGTGTGATCAAGATGGAATTGATCACTCCAAGAGTTGGAGAAGAATGTATCACTATATTTCAATATAGCAAAATCTTAGCCTGGGTAATCCATCGATGGATTTGATATTTTAAAATAAAATATGGATAACTTGATTAGAGTTGATAGTTGAACTCTGAGGCATCCTACGAGCATTGTGGTCAAGGGGATGAATTATATGGAAACTATATCTGCATGGGTTCTAAGGATGGTGTTCTACACCTTCGATCTATCCGATAGTCGGGTATCATTGCTAGATGGTCACTTTGATTGGTATAAAAATTTATTTCTATGTTATCAGCTTAGATTCAGACCTATGAGGTCATACACGTTAGAGCTTACGATCTGATCAGATGGTTGATCAATGATTAAGAATCATTCTCGGGTTAAACAATCAATACGATTGGTGTTTAACCTAGTGCAAGTATTGTAGGAGAATCGATTAGCAATTAGATTGTTAATTGACTTAATTTAATTAAGACAATAGATTGAGATTAAGTCTAATTAAATATAATTTAATTAGATTTATTTTGGGCTTGATTGGATCAAGTCCAATTGGTTTATTGGATAAGCCAAGTGCAAAGAAGAACTAGTCCTAGTCTAACTAGGACGCAAATTAATCCAATTTTCTAATTTGATTAGAAACTAAATCAAAATTAAATATAATTTAATTTAATTTAACTAAATCTTTAAATGGGTTAAGGCCTTATTTAATTGGGATGGTTTAATCTTGATTTTATTTGGTTAAAATATCTTGTTTGACCAAGTCAAAATAGGAGTCCTAGTATGACTAGGACTCCCTATCACTTGCGCCACTTAATCCTCATGGCCCATGCTCTTTTTGTTTTATGTTCTATGTAAAAATTCTCCACTCCCATGGCTTCTCATTCCCTCTTTCTCTCCTCCTTTTCTCATAAGGCAATTTGTTGGAAGACCAAGTCAAAAGAGGAGTTAGTTTTGCTTAGGATTCTATGAGATAGAATCCTTGTTGACCAAAACACCTTCCCTTTAGTGTCGCCCCCTCTTTTAATTAATTCTTCTCTTATTCTATAAAATTAATCTCCTTTTTTGTGCACCCTTCCTTGCTGGTCTACATCAATAATTATGGAGGAGGCACCTAAGAGTTGGGCACCCCAACAACTTCCCATGTTTGGATATTCCTAGTCTAGAATTTTGATCTAACTTGGACTCTTCTTTTTTTCTATTTTTGGATGAATTTTGTTCTAATTTTTTTATAAAATATAGAGCTTTAGGAGAGGTTTAGTTTGTGCAAAAATTATAGGAAGAAGGTCTTTGGGCATGGGGGTTCCATAGGCACCAAACTAGGTGTCTAGGTGAGAGATAAGAGAAGAAGAAGAGGGTCTTCTTCTAGGGCTGTTTTATTTTTATACTCTCCTTCTTTTTTTTGAATTTTTTCTAAGAGAGTCTCAGATCAGTAAAGTCTCATTTTTCTTCTCATATCTTGAAGAGTCTAAATTTAGAAGAAGGAAGCATCGAATCAACCGTCGAAGAAGGATCAGGACAGTACTAGCATGCTGTGCAGATTTTCTGATTTTCTGCATCGAACTTTAGATCAGAGATCATAGGCTCATATGGACAACTCCTAGAGGCCAGACATGTGTGTAGCTTGTGACATCATCCTCAAGCCTGGATCAGTAAGTTAGAACATCTAACTTGCTTAGGTAATAGATATGATCTATAAACTTCATACCTACATTTGATGTAGTATAGATCTAGGCTAATTTGATCAACCTTTTACTTTCTTATTTAATTTTAATTTTTAATTTAATATCATACCTTGATCATATAATAGATCTAAGATTTAGATATTTAAATATTTATTTAAATAAATATTTAATTTATTTAAGTCTTTCGCTATAAGAGCTTGAAAAAGTTTCAAGATCTACCTGTAAAACCCTAAATCTGATTTCTTCAATTGGTATCAGAGCCTAGGTTCTTGTTACATAATTTTTATGCATGTTTAGATTATTTCATAGATTAAATTTAATTTATAATTTAATTATTAAATTTAAAATTAAAAAAAATTAGATCTCATGAACTGCCATAAGGTTGTCCTACTGTAAGGTTTATCCCTTATAATGAAAAGGTTGTCCTAATTCATGATGATCTGACTCTAATAATAAATTTATTAGATTTGATTTAATTTTTTTTATGATTTAATAGATTTAAAATAATTTTAGATCTAAAAATAAAATATTTTAGATTGCACAAACTGCCATAAGATTATCCTACTGTAAGGTTTATCCTTTACAGTGAATAGGTTGTCCTAGTACGTGTTGATCTAAAATATTGATCACAAACTTTAGATTAAATCTAAGAGATTTTATGATCTGATTAAAAATATTTTAATCTAATTTCAATCATCATAAATATGTTAGATTTTATCTAGGAAGATTTATGATTGATTATTATTGAAACTATTTCAATTATATGAACCTGTTTAGATTAGATCTAAATTAGTTTTATATTTATTTTACTTGCATATTGATTATGAATCAAATATGCAACTTGATTGATAGAACCATATTGTAAAAATATTTTATAAATATAAAAATTATTTTTGCAAAGCCGAACCCTAACCCTTAGCCCAAAATTTAGTGAGAATTAAGAAGTTGATTGATTAGGATCTAGGATTGTGAATTGAAGATCCTAAGAAATAAATCATAACACATTGGATTAAATGGATTAGTGGGGATTAGATCTATTAATTGGGTTAGACCTAGGGTTAGATTAAAGAATGGACTTAATTAGAGAATTGACTAAATCTAATCAATTGTTGTCTTAGATTAGGTCAAGGATTCTGTAGATCAATTATAATAGTTGTAGTTGGTCAAGTTCATGTCTTTAACAAGACCCAAGATGGACTTGATTCTTGGCTACATGGTCTAGCACGAATTGTTGGTTGATCTAATTAAAATTAATTAAATCAGTTGGTGTCTAAGATTAATCAGATCGATGGTTTTTAATTGGTAGCCCACTTATCTGACCATTTTTGATGATGTCTAAGGTAAGCTTTGATAGACCCTCCCATTGATCGAACTTACCTAGCCTTTTGGTGAGATTATGTTTTGATTGAATTACTTGACTATTCGAGCTGACCCATGTCAGCTAGGTAAATCAGTGTGACTGATTTAGGTGCTCCTTGACTAGCCTGTTAGTGGTCTCCCTTAAGCAGACTTGGTGAAGCCAGTGGGATGATCATGACAAGCAGGTTAATCTGACCTACTCACTTCTATAAATAAATCCTCTAAAATTATTAGATCCCTAAAATGAAATAGTTATATGATAACTAGATCATAGCTTCCCATTAAAGTGAATGATAATGGATCCATCAGTTGGATAATCATTGGAGGTCCAAGGGCCTAGTGCTTATCGATTGATGGAATTATCATTCATTATATGATCTCTTTGATACATCTTTCTAAATGGGGGTCAGGTGGGCCAACCAAAGTTGGGCCTGATCATTTATTAGTTAGATGGGCTAAGTATAGTCGTGTTAATGGTTGGACCTAACTGGACCCTTTTCTGAGAAGGCCGAAACTAACTGATCAAGGGCTGGGGCAAAATTTAATTACTAAAAATTATTTGAAAAAATAATTGGTTATGAACCTACCCTTAGATGTACATGGGTTTGGCCAACCAAAGTTGGGCTCATGTGTAGTCTATGTGAATTCTAGTACCCACTAAGAAATTAGGATAATTCCTCGAATTAGAGGTAGAGGCTATCAATTCGAATAAAATAGTGAGAGAAACCTTTTGATTAAAGTCTAAATCTTTAGGTTTAATGAATCAATTACTAATTAGGTTTTGATTTTCCTTTTTGCAGACATGGCCACTTTCCTATGCTCTGATCATTATTGGACAATGATAAGTTGGTGGGACCCAACTTCGATAGCTAGTACTGAAAGTTGAAGATTGTCCTAGAGCATGAACAGATCCTATATGTGCTGACAGATCCTGCACCTGAGAAGCCAGCTGCCAATGCACATGGAACAGTCAGAGACACTTATCAGAAGTGGCTCAGTGATCGAACCATGGTGTGTTGCATTATGCTGGCTGTGATGAGCGATGAGTTCAGTCACAGGTTTGAGATAGCTCAGTCAAATTAAATGCTCCAAGTGTTGGAGGATTTTTTTGGCACACCCGATGACATTGAAAGGCATAAGACTAGTTGTGCCATCTTCAACGCTAGAATGCAGGATGGAGCCTCTGTCACTAATCATGTACTATACATGATCGAACTGATAGAGCGCTTAAGCAAACTCGACTTTTCCTTGCATGAATAACTTGAGAAAGATGCAATACTGAACTCACTACCAAAGTCCAATCTCCCTTTCCTTACTCATTACAGAATGACAAAGCCTGAAGTAAACTACCACGGCTTACTGGGGTTACTTCAGAACTTTGAGAAGGATCACCAGCTCCATAAAGCGTCGGTGAACTTAGTTGGATGTTCGTCTTCTAGTTCTCGACCCTTTAGGAAAGGAAAGAAGAATAAGAAGAAGAAAACAAAGATGATGCAAGTTCAGACTGGGATATCAGTGTAGGGCCTGTGAGGATTTATGGTTCTTCCAAGCCATGGAAGGCCACGAGAGGAGTCATGATGTTGGCTCCGAGGATTCTAGGGGCTTGGTTGGTGCTTCAAAAATCTTGAATATAAGGTGAAGCAAGGAACCAAAGTTAGAGAATCAAGACTACAGAAAGTGTTAGATATATGTGCCCTAGAAGCCAGAATTGGCTGACACTTGTAATACACTTCTAGGGGCAAAATTATAATTTTGACTATAATCAATAAAATGGGTTATTTTCTATCACACCTGTGTATTTAGTGTCTGTGATACATCCTTTGAGTTAATGGTAATGATAATTCATATTTTCAAGAGTTGAAAATTTAAGACATGAATAATCATTATTAACTCATAAACAGCTCCCGACCATAGGATCATCACGAGGATGGTGATTGATCCGGAAGGTTGGTGTACGATCGCTTCTCTTTAGTAGATGAGTCTTGAGTCTACGGTGTGGAGACACCGGAGCGAGAAGTACAGGTACTCGTTAGAGAACGAGGGCACTGAGCGTGACCACCTCGAGTAGTCATTAGGAAGTCTACCTTCTCGTCAATGACTGACTCGATGCTGCAGTAGTGTGTCTGGTTCTTTGACCTGAGATGCATCGGCAGTTCACCTTGAGGGTGTTATAGTTTGACTACACCATTACTCGGTCTCCTAGCCATATGGAACCCTGAGGTGTATGTTGGCTATAGCATGTTCATTGTAGGAACTGGATTGCATCAAGATGGGATCTATCTACCTCGGTGGTAGAGGAGCAGCCCTATGATAATCATGAGAATCAAGTCCTGAAGCCCATGGCCATGGCAGAGTGAAATAATAGAAAGAGTTTCTATTTAGATTTTCACATTGGACTCGAATCGAATGATTATATCATATGACAGAGACTAGGGTTTGACGAGTTTACCTTAACCCTAATCTGATCGGGGCTCAAGATAGAAGAACTTAATCACACAGGTAGCTGCACCAAGAGGTTCGCATTCAGCTCTGATGGGTTGCCACCATATACTGCTAGGTGTCACTGGTGGATTTTGGGAGCAATTAGAATGATTTAGATGATCGATCATTCTAGCTGTTCGAATCAGAAGAGTTCTGATCCATCGAAAGGAGTTTCGATGATGTCTATGATAGAGATCATGACATATCCCATTACCATACAGAACTGAACCTAACTGGGTCACACAAACAAGGGTTTGAATCTGGTGATCATCAATTGAACTGATCTAGTTCAATTGATCTGAATGAGATTCAATTAGGTTCAAGGAAATCGTGCTAGCACTCGATTGAACCTAACGTTCTTCTTTTACTATCATAAATAAGTTGTCCTGACTGAGCCAAAGGAGTTTGTGCTCAATCAGAGGCCTTCATATGGTCTAACTGGAGGTTGTCCAAGTTAGAGAAGGTTGTCTTATTTTATAAGACATGACCTGCCATTTTTGGTCACCTGCCATTTTTGGTCCTTTGACTTTGGTCAAAAGTTGACCTTTGACTGGTCAAATGTTGACCATAGACACTTTGACTTTTGTCCACATGTCATGCACCTATTGGAGAGCTGGTGGGGGCCTGTCCCCCTGCCAGAACCTGGCAAGGAGGAGGGCGCACGCCACCCTAGGCGTGCGCCCAAGTTGGAGGCGCCTTGGAGTCCTTGTTGGACAAGGACTCCACCTCCCTTTTGGATTCCAATCAGAGTTCTACTAAGAATCCAGTTTGACTGGTCTTAGGCGCCCTCTAAGGAGGAATCCAGGGGTCTCTATTCCAACCAATCAGATTTAGATCTGATTTCACAAAGGGTTGTGATTGGTTGAGGAGGAAGAGGAGTTGGATCACGCTTAGTCTATAAATAAGACCCTGCGCCCAACTCAGATTCTAATGCAATTAGAATAGAGATTTCCCACGCCCCAAGGCTGCCTCTCCCCTCTTCCTCCATGCCTAAACTTCTCCTCCTTCTCCTCTCCACGTCCAAAAGAGTTTTGGACTTAGGTTGGTGCGATTCCAGATCAAAAGAAAGGCGATCAAAAGAAGAAGGCTGCACTGCTGCAAAGGACGACTGCTGATCTTCAAAAGGAGTTTTGAAGATCCTCCAGATCAGATCCAGATCTGAATTTTTGGAGGCGTGATAGAGAAGAAGAGGATCTCCAGATCCAACCCGAGTGGATACCGGTAGAGGCCAGGCGCTTGCGTGGCTAGATCCAGAACCTTCCGCTGCAATCAGGATCATCTACAGGGTAATAGGATTACCCAAATCAGGTAAATTAAATTTGATTTAATTTATCTTATTTTATTTTATTTATTAAAATAATAAGAATCAGATCTAAAACATATCAAGATCTGATTGGGATCAAGAGAAAAATTTTTGAAATATATCTCTTGATCTGATCAGATCTGGACGAACCTGGACCGGGAAATCAGGATTTCCCTTCAACTGGTATCAGAGCCATGGTTCTAAATTATTTAGATCTGATTTTAATTTTATTTTAATTAGAAAATAAAGTGATTTCAGATGTCACATGAGATGTGATCAGATCTGAAATCAGAAAAAATTAAAATTAAATGATTTGGATCTAAGATTAAGAAGATATGCATGACTAGTTCTAGAATAGAATAGTTCTATAGAATAGTTTTGCATGTCTTTGATTTAATCTGATTAAATCATATTTTAGATCTTCTTATTTACTATTTTCTGATATTATAAGTGTTATAATAACATCTGATAAATAGCAAATAAAAATTATTTAATTTTAAATATCATATGAGATATGATTGATGCATGTCTAGACTAGTTGTAGAATAGTTCTACATAATTGTCTAGATTAGAATTTATTTTGATTAGATCAATTTAAATCTAATTTTTTAGATTATTATGAGATAATTTAGATCTGAAAACATGCATGATTTGATACATGAGATGTATGCAAAATATGCCATGATTAGATCTACTTTATATATGAGATATATGATATAGATCTGATATTGTTTTGTAGTATTGAATGTTCCTGATTAAGGCGTTCCTCTTGGCCGTCCGGTCATAAGAACGAAGAAGGGTTTAAAGGCCCTCTCTTCCCATTCGATGGGGTGTTCTTATGACGTGTAGGGGTGCTGCGTGTTCGTCCTTAATCAGAAACCCAAAACTTACTTTCTGCAAAACCCTAGATCCTGAAACCCTAGGATTTATTGTGCATATTTTGTTTATGAACCCAACTTAATTAAGAATTAAGTTTATGGAATATTAATTAGGTCTAAAATTGAGAATTTCAGATCTAAGACATATTCATAATACTGGGTTCGGGCTTGGGTAGCTCAATTAGGTCTAAGCGGTTGATCAAACCGAATCAAGAGTTGGTTAGATGGGATCAACAATGCTTAAATTGACCAGCCTAATAGGATTAAGTCTGGGTCAAGATCGAGTCACGATCAAGCAAGACCTAATTAGGCTCAGAGGTTAGAGTCTGGATTGTAGGCTAACCCAATTGGTTCTGACTCAACAATTTGGTGTCTAAGGTAAGTTTGGCACAGACGACCGACTGGTTTTTAATTGGAAGCTACTCGACCTGAATGCGTTCTTGTACGAGTTAATGGCATATTCCTTCCACCGGTCTCACTTACCTGGCCATATCTGTTGACACAGTTCTGATCTGAGGTGGTCAATAATCCGAGCTAACCCATGCCACTAGGTTAGTCATAATTGTTATGACTAAGCCAAGTCTAGTTTAATGAGACCTGAATCAATTCTCCCTAAGAAAAGATTAAGTCCGAGGTCTTCCACCATTGTAGACGTGCGGGCCCTTCCCGGGGTTGATTGTTCTCGGCTGGATACAGTGGCTCAGTTGCACCGGGAAGACGCAACCATGTCTATTAGGCATTGGATGCTATGGGCTGGAGGATGAGTTGGGCTCAATATTTCGGATACGGTGAGAGACTCCAATTAGGAACCCAGTCTATGCAAATGGTGGGTCTGACTTAACTAAGGAGTGGATCAATATTCCGGATACGGTGAGATTCATGAATTAGAGACCAAGTTTGGGTGCACCATGATTAGAGAATCATTGAACAAGAGTTGTTCACTCATTGGCTAACCCATCACCAATAACTGTTAGGTGAGGTGATGAGTCAGTTGGTGAGACCGCACCACCCACTAGAAATCATCAATCGTGGAGATTTTCGCATCTCTACAGAGGGAGTGTAGGGATCCGAGAAAATAGTGGGAGCTAATTTGTTTAAAAATAAAATCCCTAAACAAATTGGTCAAGTCAAAATTACAGTATCTAACTAGAATCTTTGACTCTCTACAGGAAAATGTCTGCGTCCAACCCACTGGCACGTATCCTAGACACACATAGACTGACTGGACCCAATTATAAAGATTGGCTCAGGAACTACAAAATTATTTTGGGTTCAGAGAAGTTAACACATGTTTTGGACCAGGACCCTCCCACCTTACCAGCTCGTCCATCCACTGAACAGAGAGCGTCTCTGGAAAAATGGATTGACGAAGACAATAAGGCCAGATACTACATGTTGGGCTCGATGTCTGATGAGCTCCAGCGCCAACATGAAGATATCGGGACTGCTCGCCAAATGTTGGCTCACCTGCAGGAGATGTTTGGTGAACAGAGTCGCGCAGCCAAATATCAAGTCACAAAATGACTTTTTAAGGCTAAGATGCGTGATGGGCAGTCAGTCCAAGATCACTGTCTGACAATGATCAAGGACATGGAAGAGCTTGAGAAGCTCGGTGTGAAGTTGGACTTGGATCTGCAGAACGATATTATTCTGCAATCCTTGACTGATGCATATGGGCAATTCATCATGAATTACCACATGCATAAACTTCAAAATTCCTTGGCCGAGTTGATGAATATGCTGGTTACCGCTGAGCTTTCTATGAAAGGTTCTAAAGGCTCAGTTCTTGCTATGGAACGGACTTCTTCCAAAAGAAAGTCTTATGGAAAGAAAAAGAAGTCTGTGAAAAAGCAAAAGGTGGAAGGATCAAAGAAGAAGAAGGCAGAACCGAAGAAAAAGGTCCGATGGCAAAGGAAAGTGTTTCCATTGCAACAGCGACGGCCATTGGAAGCGGAACTGCCCTACTTACCTGGCCACCCTGAAGAACAAGAAGGAAGGTCCTTCTGGAGGTATGCTCGTTATTGAGTCTAACCTTACGGTTTCTTCTGCATCCAGTTGGGTGCTTGACTCTGGTTCTAGTGCTCATCTGTGCACTTCTATGCAGGGTCTTGAGGATAGCAGGAGGCTGAGGGATGGAGACATGATCCTACGCATCGGTAATGGAGCAAGAGTTGCTGCAGTAGCCGTGGGAACATACCCTCTTCGATTACCATCTGGTTTAGACTTAGTTTTAAAAGACTGTTATTATGTGCCTGCAGCTAGCAGGAATTTGATTTCTGTTTCATGCTTAGCACAAGAAGGTTATGTGATCACCTTCTTTAAGGACCATTGTAACATTCTTTATGAAAGAAATAAAATTGCAAATGGTTTCCTTGTTATTAATGGTCTTTATCAGTTGCATATTGATGTAAAACCTAAATATGAGAAACGATAATAATAGGGAGACATATTAGAGTCCATTGACTTTCGAGTCATATCCAACTTGTGAATCTTGTCTTCAAGGCAAAATGACTAAACTCCCTTTTGTTGGACATGGGGAGAGGGAAAATCCTGATTTCCAGGTTCGTCCAGATCTGATCAGATCAAGAGATATATTTCAAAAATTTTTCTCTTGATCCCAATCAGATCTTGATATGTTTCAAATCTGATTCTTATTATTTTAATAAATAAAATAAAATAAGATAAATTAAATCAAATTTAATTTACCTGATTTGGGTAATCCTATTACCCTGTAGATGATCCTGATTGCAGCGGAAGGTTCTGGATCTAGCCATGCAAGCGCCTGGCCTCTACCGGTATCCACTCGGGTTGGATCTGGAGATCCTCTTCTTCTCTATCATGCCTCCAAAAATCAGATCTGGATCTGATCTGGAGGATCTTCAAAACTCCTTTTGAAGATCAGCAGTCGTCCTTTGCAGCAGTGCAGCCTTCTTCTTTTGATCGCCTTTCTTTTGATCTGGAATCGCACCAACCTAAGTCCAAAACTCTTTTGGACGTGGAGAGGAGAAGGAGGAGAAGTTTAGGCATGGAGGAAGAGGGGAGAGGCAGCCTTGGGGCGTGGGAAATCTCTATTCTAATTGCATTTTAATCTGAGTTGGGCGCAGGGTCTTATTTATAGACTAAGCGTGATCCAACTCCTCTTCCTCCCAACCAATCACAACCCTTTGTGAAATCAGATCTAAATCTGATTGGTGGGAATAGAGACCCCTGGATTCCTCCTTAGAGGGTGCCTAAGACCAGTCAAACTGGATTCTTAGTAGAACTCTGATTGGAATCCAAAAGGGAGGTGGAGTCCTTGTCCAACAAGGACTCCAAGGCGCCTCCAACTTGGGCACACGCCTAGGGTGGCGTGCGCCCTCCTCCTTGCCAGGTTCTGGCAGGGGGACAGGCCCCCACCAGTTCTCCAATAGGTGCATGACACATGGACAAAAGTCAAAGTGTCTATGGTCAACATTTGACCAGTCAAAGGTCAACTTTTGACCAAAGTCAAAGGACCAAAAATGGCAGGTGACCAAAAATGGCAGGTCATGTCTTATAAAATAAGACAACCTTCTCTAACTTGGACAACCTCCAGTTAGACCATATGAAGGCCTCTGATTGAGCACAAACTCCTTTGGCTCAGTCAGGACAACTTATTTGTGATAGTAAAAGAAGAACGTTAGGTTCAATCGAGTGCTAGCACGATTTCCTTGAACCTAATTGAATCTCATTCAGATCAATTGAACTAGATCAGTTCAATTGATGATCACCAGATTCAAACCCTTGTTTGTGTGACCCAGTTAGGTTCAGTTCTGTATGGTAATGGGATATGTCATGATCTCTATCATAGACATCATCGAAACTCCTTTCGATGGATCAGAACTCTTCTGATTCGAACAGCTAGAATGATCGATCATCTAAATCATTCTAATTGCTCCCAAAATCCACCAGTGACACCTAGCAGTATATGGTGGCAACCCATCAGAGCTGAATGCGAACCTCTTGGTGCAGCTACCTGTGTGATTAAGTTCTTCTATCTTGAGCCCCGATCAGATTAGGGTTAAGGTAAACTCGTCAAACCCTAGTCTCTGTCATATGATATAATCATTCGATTCGAGTCCAATGTGAAAATCTAAATAGAAACTCTTTCTATTATTTCACTCTGCCATGGCCATGGGCTTCAGGACTTGATTCTCATGATTATCATAGGGCTGCTCCTCTACCACCGAGGTAGATAGATCCCATCTTGATGCAATCCAGTTCCTACAATGAACATGCTATAGCCAACATACACCTCAGGGTTCCATATGGCTAGGAGACCGAGTAATGGTGTAGTCAAACTATAACACCCTCAAGGTGAACTGCCGATGCATCTCAGGTCAAAGAACCAGACACACTACTGCAGCATCGAGTCAGTCATTGACGAGAAGGTAGACTTCCTAATGACTACTCGAGGTGGTCACGCTCAGTGCCCTCGTTCTCTAACGAGTACCTGTACTTTCGCTCCGGTGTCTCCACACCATAGACTCAAGACTCATCTACTAAAGAGAAGCGATCGTACACCAACCTTCCGGATCAATCACCATCCTCATGATGATCCTATGGTCGGGAGCTGTTTATGAGTTAATAATGATTATTCATGTCTTAAATTTTCAACTCTTGAAAATATGAATTATCATTACCATTAACTCAAAGGATGTATCACAGACACTAAATACACAGGTGTGATAGAAAATAACCCATTTTATTGATTATAGTCAAAATTATAATTTTGCCCCTAGAAGTGTATTACAAGTGTCAGCCAATTCTGGCTTCTAGGGCATATATATCTAACAGGGAGAGGGCCACAGATCTCCTTGCCCTAGTACATACTGATGTGTGCGGCCCATTTGATGTGTCGGCTAGAGGCAATTTTGTCTACTTCATTACCTTTACCGATGATCTGTCTAGGTATGGGTATGTGTATCTTATGAGACACAAGTCTGAAGCTTTTGAAAAGTTCAAAGAATTCAGACATGAAGTAGAAAAATAAACAGAAAACCCATTAAGGTTCTTCGATCAGATCGAGGAGGTGAATACCTTAGCAGGGAATTTCTAGACTATCTCAAGGATAATGGCATAGTCTCTCAATGGACTCCACCAGGAACACCTCAACTCAACGGGGTTTCAGAATGGAGAAATCGGACTCTATTGGATATGGTTCGATCCATGATGAGCTTCACAGACCTCCCTGATTTTCTTTGGGGACATTCATTATTAACTTCAATTTATCTACTGAATAGGGTTCCCTCTAAAACCGTTCCTACCACACCGTATGAGATATGGCACGGTAAGAAACCAAGTCTGAGTCATCTCAGAATTTGGGGTTGTCCGGCTCATGTCAAAAGACAACAAGCGGACAAGTTAGAGTTTAGGTCCTTCAGAGCTCGATTCATAGGATATCCTAAAGAGTCATTAGGATACTATTTCTACATTCCAGAAGACCACAATGTGATTGTGAGTCGACATGCCATATTTCTTGAAAAATAGTTTATTCAAGATAGCGGCATTGGAAAATAGATCAAGCTTGATGAGAAAGTCTCACAAGCAGAACGAGCTAAGGACCAAGTGGAACCAAATCAGGTTGAGCCAATAAGAACACTACCTCCTCCACCTCGTAGATCGGAAAGAGTTTTCCCGTCCCCCTGAAAGATACTTAGGTATTATTTCAGAGGATGTAGAGGAAATGTTCCTCATAGGTAATGGTGCTCATGGTGATGATCCCAAAACCTACAACGAGGCGATATCAGATATCGACTCCGAGAAATGGCTTGAGGCAATGAAGTCAGAGATCGACTCGATGCACTCAAACCAAGTCTGGACCTTGGTAGATCCACCAGAAGGTATAGTACCTATTGGGTGTAAATGGATCTTCAAGAGAAAGATTGGTGCAGATGGGAATGTGGAGACATTCAAGGCTAGACTGGTGGCAAAAGGTTATAGTCAACGTGAAGGCATTGACTATCAGGATACCTTTTCCCCGGTAGCTATGCTAAAATCCATCCGCACATTGCTTGCCGTTGCAGCCTATTTCGATTATGAAATATGGCAAATGGACGTGAAAACGGCATTCCTAAATGGATATCTTGAGGAAGATATCTATATGGAACAGCCGCTAGGTTTCACATCCAGTGATACTGATCACAAGGTTTGCAAGCTGCAAAGGTCCATATATGGACTTAAGCAAGCATCTCGGAGCTGGAACACTCGTTTCAATGATGTGATCAAAAAGTTTGGTTTCATCAAAAATGAAGAGGAACCATGTGTTTTCAAAAGGGTCAGTGGGAGCGCTGTTGTCTTCCTCGTATTGTACGTGGATGACATCCTCCTTATTGGGAATGATATTCCCATGTTGACATCAGTCAAGATGTGGTTGTCCAAGGAATTCTCCATGAAAGACCTAGGTGAAGCATCCTTTATTCTAGGAATTAAGGTCTATAGGGATAGACCGAATAGGATGCTAGGACTTTCACAGAAGATGTACATAGAGGAAGTACTAAAGAGGTTTAGTATGGAAAACTCTAAGAGGGGATTAATACCCTTCAGACATGGTATTCATCTTTCCAAGAAGATGTGCCCCAGCACACCTGAGGAAATAGAACGCATGAGCAAGATCCCTTATGCTTCTGCAATAGGGAGCCTCATGTATGCCATGCTATGTACACGACCTGATATAGCCCATGCTGTGAGTGTCACAAGCAGATATCAGTCAAATCCAGGTGAAGAACACTGGACTTCTGTGAAATGTATCCTTAAGTACTTGAGAAGAACTAAGGATATGATGTTGGTCTTTGGTAATGGAGAACTCCAAGTTCCAAGGATACACAGACTCGGACTTCATGTCTGATATAGATGATCGAAAGTCGACATCTGGAAGTCTGTTTGTGTGCAATGGTGGAGCTGTCAGCTGGAAGAGTTCCAAGCAAACTGTGATAGCAGATTCCACCATGGAAGCAGAATATATAGCTGCATCAGAGGCTGCAAAGGAAGCATTCTGGTACAAGAAGTTTGCTGCAGAAATTGGAGTAATGCCATCAGATGCCATTCCTCTTTACTGCGACAACAATGGCGCCATAGCCCTTGCTAAGGAGCCGAGGTCTCACCAGAAGTCCAAGCACATTGAGCGGCGATATCATCTCATCCGCGATTACCTTGAGAAAGGTTACGTTGAGGTCAAGAGAGTCAACTCCGCAGATAATGTGGCAGACCCACTTACAAAGCCGTTGGGCCAGCAGAAGATCGAAGCCCACCTTGAGAAGATGGGACTTAGACTTGTAGCCAATTGGCTTTAGGACAAGTGGGAGATTGTTAGATATATGTGCCCTAGAAGCCAGAATTGGCTGACACTTGTAATACACTTCTAGGGGCAAAATTATAATTTTGACTATAATCAATAAAATGGGTTATTTTCTATCACATATGTGTATTTAGTGTCTGTGATACATCCTTTGAGTTAATGGTAATGATAATTCATATTTTCAAGAGTTGAAAATTTAAGACATGAATAATCATTATTAACTCATAAACAGCTCCCGACCATAGGATCATCACGAGGATGGTGATTGATCCGGAAGGTTGGTGTACGATCGCTTCTCTTTAGTAGATGAGTCTTGAGTCTACGGTGTGGAGACACCGGAGCGAGAGTATAGGTACTCGTTAGAGAACGAGGGCACTGAGCGTGACCACCTCGAGTAGTCATTAGGAAGTCTACCTTCTCGTCAATGACTGACTCGATGCTGCAGTAGTGTGTCTGGTTCTTTGACCTGAGATGCATCGGCAGTTCACCTTGAGGGTGTTATAGTTTGACTACACCATTACTCGGTCTCCTAGCCATATGGAACCCTGAGGTGTATGTTGGCTATAGCATGTTCATTGTAGGAACTGGATTGCATCAAGATGGGAATCTATCTACCTCGGTGGTAGAGGAGCAGCCCTATGATAATCATGAGAATCAAGTCCTGAAGCCCATGGCCATGGCAGAGTGAAATAATAGAAAGAGTTTCTATTTAGATTTTCACATTGGACTCGAATCGAATGATTACATCATATGACAGAGACTAGGGTTTGACGAGTTTACCTTAACCCTAATCTGATCGGGGCTCAAGATAGAAGAACTTAATCACACAGGTAGCTGCACCAAGAGGTTCGCATTCAGCTCTGATGGGTTGCCACCATATACTGCTAGGTGTCACTGGTGGATTTTGGGAGCAATTAGAATGATTTAGATGATCGATCATTCTAGCTGTTCGAATCAGAAGAGTTCTGATCCATCGAAAGGAGTTTCGATGATGTCGATGATAGAGATCATGACATATCCCATTACCATACAGAACTGAACCTAACTGGGTCACACAAACAAGGGTTTGAATCTGGTGATCATCAATTGAACTGATCTAGTTCAATTGATCTGAATGAGATTCAATTAGGTTCAAGGAAATCGTGCTAGCACTCGATTGAACCTAACGTTCTTCTTTTACTATCATAAATAAGTTGTCCTGACTGAGCCAAAGGAGTTTGTGCTCAATCAGAGGCCTTCATATGGTCTGACTGGAGGTTGTCCAAGTCAGAAAGGTTGTCTTATTTTATAAGACATTACCTGCCATTTTTGGTCACCTGCCATTTCTTGGTTCCTTTGACTTTGGTCAAAAGTCTACCTTTGACTGGTCAAATGTTGACCATTGACACTTTGACTTTTGACCACATGTCATGCACCTATTGGAGAACTGGTGGGGGCCTGTCCCCCTGCCAGAACCTGGCAAGGAGGAGGGCGCACGCCACCCTAGGCGTGCGCCCAAGTTGGAGGCGCCTTGGAGTCCTTGTTGGACAAGGACTCCACCTCCCTTTTGGATTCCAATCAGAGTTCTACTAAGAATCCAGTTTGACTGGTCTTAGGCGCCCTCTAAGGAGGAATCCAGGGGACTCTATTCCAACCAATCAGATTTAGATCTGATTTCACAAAGGGTTGTGATTGGTTGAGAGGAAGAGGAGTTGGATCACGCTTAGTCTATAAATAAGACCCTGCGCCCAACTCAGATTCTAATGAAATTAGAATAGAGATTTCCCACGCCCCAAGGCTGCTTCTCTCCTCTTCCTCCACACCTAAACTTCTCCTCCTTCTCCTCTCCACGTCCAAAAGAGTTTTGGATTTTGGTTGGTGCGATTCCAGATCAAAAGAAAGGCGATCAAAAGAAGAAGGCTGCACTGCTGCAAAGGACGACTGCTGATCTTCAAAAGGAGTTTTGAAGATCCTCCAGATCAGATCCAGATCTGATTTTTGGAGACGTGATAGAGAAGAAGAGGATCTCCAGATCCAACCCGAGTGGATACCGGTAGAGGCCAGGCGCTTGCGTGGCTAGATCCAGAACCTTCCGCTGCAATCAGGATCATCTATAGGGTAATAGGATTACCCAAATCAGGTAAATTAAATTTGATTTAATTTATCTTATTTTATTTTATTTATTAAAATAATAAGAATTAGATCTGAAACATATCAAGATCTGATTGGGATCAAGAGAAAAATTTTTGAAATATATCTCTTGATCTGATCAGATCTGGATGAACCTGGACCGAAAAATCAGGATTTCCCTTCAGAAAGAAGATTTTCTATAGGTTAGCTGACTCAGTCCAAAACTGGGTCGGCTAAGTCTCAGTGCATAGGCAAAATAGAGAGCTGTGCGTTCGAGACTATCGACATGGCATAGGACTATGCTGGCTCAATTTCAGACTGAGCCGACCTAATGGAACTTAGCTGGCTCAGTGCTGAGACTGAGCCGGCTCAGTGCACGGGCAGAATTACATGAGGGTCTATTTTAGGCTAGGGTCTGGGATGATCCTAAGGGTCTTAAGGTCTAGTTCGAGAGATCTTAAGAAAGCTAATTCATGTATGGATTGGATCTAGATCCAGAGGATAAGAGCATGGGAGACATGGATATACATGGGCTCGGTGAGTGCTTTCATGTATTGGATTAGCCAGGGGAGTTTTTTGGTCGGGCCTAATGGCTATGTATAAATATATAGGTTGTATTAGGGTTTTAAAGGTTGGAATCAATACAGACCTTTTCTTCCTTAACCTTTTTCTTCTCTTCTCTCTAGAGTTGTCGCCCTAGGATTCTTGAAGAAGCCCTAGAGAAGGGGGCATCTCCCTTAAGCCCAAGGAGGGAGGCGCCCCATCATAGATCTAGGTGGAGGATCGATGGTGTGCTGCCCATAGAGAACGTCACAGATTTTTTCAAGTCCATGCTAAAGATCAGGAGCTTCCACAACATGGTATCGGGGTGCTTATGATGTCAAGGATGATTGGCGTTCAAGCGATATCATGGGTGTATAATTTGGTATCAGAGCTAGGTGATGCCTAAAACATTATGGATAATAATATGGTATCAAAGCTAGGTTTCAGAGCCTAATGGTGTGTGGAAGAGCTAAGTTTCAGAGCCTGATAGTGCATGGAAGGGAAGGAGAAATCGTATAAGATAAAATCAAAAATCTACACAAGGATTCCATGGTATGTCTCAAATCTACCTTATTATTGCTGTAGTTTGGCCAATCGAGAGCAGCGGGTTGAAGGTAAAGGTTAAGAGGATTAATGAAAAGAAATTTTCTCGAGGTGGAAGGATTTGGTGCATGATTTATTGATCATTTTTGGTGGAAAGGCTGGGGTGTATGATGGTTATATGATAGGCAGGGAGCGCTGGAGTGCTGCAGTTACACTTTCCTAAAGATGCAAGGCTAAGAGAGACTTGATGATGCAGCAACCGATGGAGGTATCTCAGTATAGAGCATCAGGGTTCTCTAGGAAGATTGATAGTGTAGGGCTGTTGAAGAGAGGTTTTTCAAGGGATAATGGTCGAAGGAAGGCTGAAGAAGCGACTATACGTCCTTCAATGTCTGAAAGGTGGGGAAGTAGTCAAAGATGTATTCAGCAGTTCAATAAGAGCATGGATTTGCAGAGCCTTAGGGATGATGGAGATGGATGATCCATAGAGGTCCAGTAGGTTAGGACTAGATGACTGTAGAGTAGTGCAGAGATGAGTCAGGGAGCGCTGGAGTGCTGCAGGAGTGCTACCCTGAAGGCACGGGGCTGAGAGAGGCTTGGTGGTGCAGCAGTCAAGGAGTGTATCTCAGTAGAGAGTGTCAGTGGTATCTCAGAAAGATCAGAAGTAGGTCTCAGGGAGAGCTAAGAGGTCTCAGGGAGCGTCAGGAGGTCTTAGGCAGTTGGGAGTATCATGGATCAAGTTTCTTCTATAGGGGCACCAGGGAGAGTTATGGTTCAGGTGGAGGATGGTTCTCCAAGCACAACTGAAGCGATGGCTGGTGTGGGGTAAAAGAGAAGGACTAAGATAGAATTTTCTAGGGTTCAATCATTGGATTCAGAAGAGTTAGGTGAGCTCTTGAGTTTTGAAAGTGCCCATGGATTATGGAGGTATCCAAAATGGCTTCAAAGAGGGCCGCAGAGTGCGGAGGGTTCAAAGGGACAATGATGGTATTTGAGGTATGGTGATAGGCTCAATAGTGCAGTATTGGATGGTTGGCCTCGAGGGACTCGATGATAGAGTAAGCTTCTATGACATTAGGTGGACTTCGAATATAGGTGGAGCTCCATAGTGGTGGCTTCACAAGTGGAGAAAAAATTTGGCATGAGTTCAGAGCATCGGTGATACACAGTTCCAGGTGGAGCGGTGTATGCAGATGGATAGGTGTAGCTCTAAGAAGATCGTGTCAGGTGGTATAGCATGTGCTAGTGCAGAAATGTTGTAGGTTCTCTAGGAAAGTCCAGAGAAAATGATGCAGCTGTTAAGCAGAAGGGATCTTAAAATTCTAGGATAGTGCCAAGAAACAAGCATAGATCTTCAGCGGTAGAGGCAGTCATCCCAAAGGCCTCAAGGGTGCATAAGAACTAAAGAGAATTGGCGGAGATGATGATTGCACAGGGGCTATCGAGTGTACAGGGATAGCGGGATCGTGCAGGAGGTCATTGTCGAGGGGTTTGTCAAGGCTTGGGGCACCAAGGTAGAGATTGTGAGGATTTATGATCCTTTCAAGTCTTGGAAGGCCATGGAAGGAGTCACGATGATGGCTCCGGAGATTCTAGGAGCTTGGTTGGTGCTTCGGAGACCTGGAACATAAGGTGAAGTAAGAAACCAAAGCCAAGGAATTAAGACTGCAAAAAGGAGATTTTTTGTAGGTTAGCCAGCTCAGTCTAAAATTGGATCGGCTAAGCCTCAGTGCACAGGCAAAATAGAGAGCTGCACGTTCGGGATTGCCGGCATGGCATAGGACTAGGCCAGCTCAGTTTTAGACTGAGCCGACCCAGTGGAACTTAGCCGGCTCAATGCTAAGACTGAGTCATCTCAGTGCATGGGTAGAGTTATGTGAGGGTCTATTTTGGGCTAGGGTCTGGGATGATCCTAGGGGTCTTAAGGCTAGGTTTGAGAGGTCTTAAGGGGGCTAATTCATGTATGGATCGGGTCTAAATCCAGAGGATGAGAGCATAGGAGACATTGATGTACATGGGCTCGGTGAGTGCTTTCATGTATTGGATTAGCCAGGAGAGTTTTTTGGTTGGGCCTAATGGCTATGTATAAATGCATAGGTTATATTAGGGTTTTAAAGATTGGAATCAATATAAACCTTTTCTTCCTCAACTCTCTTCTTCTCTTCTCTCTAGAGTTGCCGCCCTAGGGTTCTTGAAGAAGCCCCAGAGAAGGGGGGCATCTCCCTCAAGCCCAAGAAGGGAGGCATCCCATCACAAATCTAGGTGGAGGATCGATGGTGTGCTGCCCATAGAGAACATCACAAGTTCCTTCAGATCCATGCTAAAGATCAGGAGCTTCTGCAATATGGTATTGGGGTGCTTGTGATGTCAAGGATGATTGGCGTTCGAGCGATATCATGGGTTTATAATTTGGTATCAGAGCTAGGTGTTGTCTGAAATATTATGGATGATAATAGGACAAGACCAGGAAGATCAAGCCCGATAAATGCTTCTTTTGCAAGAAGTGGAGGCACTGGAAGAGGAATTGTCCTCAATACATTACCTTCCTTGATCCGAATAGGTAGAGAAAGAAGCAAGCTATTGCTAGAAAGGTATTTATATGATAACTCCTTGCAATTTCTCTATTTGTGATATTACTGACTGGGTATTGGATACCGATAGCTCTTACCATATTTGTAATTCATTGTAGGGGTTGCAGGTCAGTAGAAGATTCGAGTAAGGTGAAAGATTCTTGAACGTTGGAGATGGAAGATCAGTTCTAGTTCTAGCTTTAGAAATTTTGAAACTTGTATTTGAATCTCATACCGCTGTTCTTAGTGATTGTCATTTCTATCATAATTTCTTTTTAAATATTATTTTTGTAGGCCTTTTGGTCATTAACAATTATGAAATTTTAATAAAGAAATAAGTTTGTAATGTCATTATGAATGGTGTTACTGCTTTCTGTGGATAATTGAACAATAGTGTATATATGTTTTCACAACCTATTAATGTAGTCTATTCTACTGGCAAGCATCCTAGACTAGATAGTGTATTAGATATCTACTTATGGCACTATAGGCTAGGTCATATAAATAAGAATAGGATAAATAGGTTGACTCAAGAGGGAATCCTCGAAGTCAATGATTGTGAATCACTTCAATCTTGTGAGTCCTATCTTCTTGGTAAAATGACCAAGTCACCTTTTACTAGAAAAGATAAGAGAGCCAATGAGCTCTTAGGTCTAGTACATACTGATGTATGTGGACCAATGAGCACAAGTGTCAGAGGTGGATATGTCTATTTCATCACTTTCATAGATGATCTATCCAGATATGGATATGTCTATCTGATGAAACATAAGTCGAATTCTTTTGAAATGTTCAAACGATTTTGAAGTAAAGTAGAAAAACAAACTAAAAATAGTATTAAAACTCTTCGGTCTGATAGAGGAGAATACCTTTCTGGTGAGTTTCTCACATATCTAGGAGAGAATGAAATTCTCTCCCAATTGACTCCTGGAACACCACAGCATAATGGTATGTCTGAAAGGAGGAATCGGACGTTGTTAGACATGGTCCGATCCATGATGGAATTTGCCAGCTTGTCGATATCTTTTTGAGGATATGCACTCGAATCGACTTGTTATCTATTAAATAGGATTTCAAGTAAGTCTATAGTTAAAATCCCATATGAGATATGGACAAGGTGTAAGCCAACACTTTCACACCCTAGGATTTGAGAGTGCCCGGCTTATGTCAAACAGTTAGTTATAGACAAATTTGGATCTAGGTCTGACAAGTGTACATTCATAGGATACCCAAAAGAGATCAAAAGATACTATTTCTACCATGCTGATGAACAAAAGGTGTTCGTCAGCCTTAGGACAACCTTTTTAGAAAAGAAGTTCCTTGGTGAAGAAATTGTTGCCTCTAAGGTTGAACTTGATGAAATTCAACAGATAGAAAGTTCGACACAAAATGTTGAACCTAAGTTAGATTTGATCAGGTCATATCCGAAGCCTAGTGAACTGCACCATTAAGGCGATCTGATAAAGTACCGCACCATCCGGTCAGATACTATGGATTCTTGGTCCAGTATGGTGATCCCATCGAACTCGATGAGAATGATAAGGATTTGATCACTTATATGGATGCGATGCAGAGATCTAACTCTGAGAAATGGCTAGAAGCCATGAGATCCAAAATGGATTCTACGAAGGTCAATGATGTATGGACATTAGTTGACCCACCTGAAGGGGTTAAACCCATTGGGTGTAAATGGGTCTTCAAAAGAAAAAGGAGCACAGATGGAAAGGTGGAGACCTATAAAGTCCATCTGGTTGCCAAGGGGTATCGTCAATTTTATGGTATTGACTATGACGAGACATTCTCCCATGTGGCAATGCTCAAGTCCATTCGGATCATGCTTGCCATTGCTGTCCATCTGGACTATGAGATCTGGTGGATGGATGTAAAGATAGCTTTCCTAAATGGAGAGCTGATCGAAGAGGTGTATATGATACAACCTGAAGGGTTCACATCCACAAATGAGTCCAAGGTGTGCAAGCTTCAGAGATCCATTTATAGATTGAAGTAGGCATCTCGAAGTTGGAACATGCATTTTGATAAAGTGATCAAAACGTATGGCTTTGTTAAGAATGAAGAAGAACCTTGCATTTATAAATGGGCAAATGGTCCAGTAGTAGTATTCCTTATTTTATACGTGGATGACATTCTCTTAATCAGGAATGACATCTCCATACTACAAGGAATAAAAATCTGATTGTCATCATAGTTTTCTATGAAGGACTTGGGTGAAGCATCCTACTTTCTAGGGATGAAGATCTATAGGGATAGATCTAAAAGGATGCTTGGTATATCCCAATCCACGTACATAGAAACTATGCTGAAGAGGTTCAGCATGGAGAATTTCAAAAATGACTATCTTCTGATAGGCCAAGGAATTTCTCTCTCTAAGAAGGATTGTCCGACAACTCTTGAAGAGAGAGAATGTATGAGTAGAATTCTATATGCTTCGATAGTGGGATCTATTATGTATGCAATGATATGTACGAGACCAGACATGGCATACTCACTAGGAGTAGTGAGTAGATACCAGTCTGACCCTGGAGAAAATCACTGGAAGGTGGTTAAAATCATTCTTAAGTATTTGAGAAATACAAAGGATCAATGATTGATTTATGGTGAGTTAGATCTAAAACTTATGGGATTTACAGACTCTAGCTTTCAATCTGACCATGATGACAGTAAAAGTGTGTCAGGATATATATTTACTCTAAATGATGGAGCCATCTGCTGGAAAAGTTTCAAGCAACATACAGTGGCTAACTCTATTTGCAAAGTAGAGTACATGGCAGCATCAGATGCAGCAAAAAAAGCTGTGTGGCTGAGAAAGTTCATCACCGAGCTTGGAGTAGCATCCTCCATTGATGGTCCAGTCCTGCTCTACTACGACAGCATTGGTGCCATAGCTCAGGCAAAAAAATCGAAGGCACACCAGCGGACAAAGCACATTCTGCGCCACTTTCATTTGGTCCGTGAGATCGTGGATCATGGTGATGTCGACTTTCAAAAGATCGACAAAAAGGAAAACCTAGCCGACCCCTTCACTAAAGCCCTGGCAATCAAGAAGTTCGATAACCATAAGTCGAAGATAGGTATTAGATACTATGCCGAGTGGCTTTAGGATAAGTGGGAGTTGTTGGAAATTATGTCCCAAAGCCAATCATCAACCTGTTGATGGTTGAGCTATTTTATAATTATAATTGATTTATTAATTAATAAAAATATTTTGGCATCTTTTTCACCATAAGTTTATATCTTCTAATAAACTCCATTATTGTGATGAAGTCCTTAGGACTATTTAGTTTCGATAAAGAGAGGATTTATCGAATAGTCCTTAAATGGGTTCCGACCAAATTATGAGCTGTTAATTAGGACAACAGCGTCTATCGAGCATAGATCACTATATGTCATATAGGTTGGTTGTCCTCTTAACCAAAAAGCATGGAGACACTGGTATGGCATACAGGTGAGATGTATAGGTGCATCATCATTGAACGTGACCAACTTCAGAGCATTCTGCTATCAAGAATGTCTTTGATGGGATATAGGTATAAGTATCCTTTAGACCTAAGATCACCTTAGTGACTTACAAGTAACTCACTGTGCTTTGGTACCAGACTAACTGAATTTCTAATTCAGCAATGGAAGGCTTCTGGGCATAGTCAAGTACTTGCAAAGTCGGAGTATGATTAAGATGAAATTGACCACTCCAAGAGTTGGAGAAGAATGTATCACTATATTTCAAGATGAAATTGACCACTCTAAGATGAAATTGACCACTCCAAGATGAAATTGACCACTCTAAGATGAAGACCACTCCAAGATGAAATTGACCACTCCAAGAGTTTGATAACTTCAAGCTCGGCCTGTGATGAATCCTCAGCCTCAGCCTTCAATGTCCTTCAATTCAGCCTTCCGAAGACCTTAGCCTCTATCTTTTGATCACTTTAAGTTTGGCTTGAGATGGGACCTCAGCTATAGCCTCCTGAAGTCCTTCAACCAGCCTGTATTGTGACCTTGGCTTTCCTCCTTGGATGATATCTAGTTTGGCCTGACTTAGGATCTCGACCATGGCCTTATAAAGGCTTTCAATCAGCCTACATCATGACTTTAGCTTCTATCTCTCGATGAACTTAAGTTCGATATGAGATAGGACCTCAGCCTTAGCCTTCTGAAGATCTTCAATCAGCCTATGTTCTCATATCTTCGGCAGGCATAAAAACCCTCCAACATATATAAATATATATATGAACTCTCATGAAGTTTTATATATACCTTGGCTGACTATAGTTTTTTCTTTGTTGCAGAGATGGATACTGATGCTGTGGAAAGGCTCACCGAGGACCTTTATGTCCAAAAGAAGAGGAAGGAGGCGGCCCTAGGTGGAAGTTCAAAAAGGGAGAAGGTCGGCGGTCCGAGTTTCGAGGTTTCGAATGTCCCCGCGACAGCTCCTGAAGTTGTTTCGAATGTCGAGGTCCCATCAATCATCGAGGGTAGTGTCGAAGGTGCTGGCTTTCAACCTCCCACATCCTCGAGCCTCCCCATAGGAAGATCGGTGTCAGAGCCCCTCGTTGAGAGGAAAAGAGGGGATGGAGATGACAAGAAGAAGAAGAAGGCTGCTATCATGAAGGTGGCCTATAAGGCTCGTCCAGGTGGGTCAAGCAATAGAGACAGCAACGATCTGGGGGTGGACCCCTTCGATAATTTGAACATCATCCAAGATCTGACCGACAAGCTTGCCCTACCTGGAGAGGTGGACCGCCTAGCCAACCTCGATCGAACGTTGCTCATCTGAAAGTTTCTCAAAACTTTTCTTAAGATAATCATCTTACCACATTTTTTTTTTATCCCCCCCCTCTTTTCTTTATCTTACTATGACTTGTCCATGGCAGTCGGGCCATCACATACTTGCCCACCTCAAGAGGGCAAATCGCTATGAGGTGGAAGTGTTGAAGGTCCAGTGGAACTTTCAAGTCGAGATCGATTGCCTTCAAGAGAAAGTCGCCGAGGCTGAGCACCTCGCAGAGGAGAAGGTGGTGGAAAACGAGAATCTTCAGAGAGCTCTTTGGAAGGAGGAGCTCATCTCAATCGGGCTTAAGGCCGCACTGGCCTTGAAGGAGGAGAAAAAGAAGAAGACTGAGATTAAGGTCGCCAAGCTGGAAGTTAAAATGTCAAAGTCTATTTTGAAGGTGGCAGCCCGAGCCATGGAGGAGTTCAAGGCCTCCTCCAAAATGAAAGACTTAAATATCACAATCAGCCAGAAGGCATTCATAAAGGGCTTCAAGCACTGTGAAGGCAGGGTGGCCCAGAAGTTTTCTGAGCTTGATCTCAGCTTCCTGGAAGAGGAACACGATGAAGAAACTAGGTCATCCAGTATTGCAGTCGACCCATCCTCCATCGAGCCTACCCCCAGTCCGTCCAAACCTGCCATGAAGGCATGCGAGCTTGCTCAGGAACCTAAGGAAGCTAAAAGTGCTCCAACCTCTTCTATTGCTGCACCCCCCAAGATTGAGGATCTCAAATAGTTGTACATTTTTCTTTTTCTCTTTTGCTTTGCTTTGTACTTAAAAATTTTTAGTTAAATGAAAATGAATTCACTTTTGTCTACACCTTTCTTTATATTGGTGTTATGCTATGTGTTATCCAGAATCCCTCCAATAATCAAAGCCATAACCCGCCATCTCCAATCGACGCTGACCCCTTACCCTAGGGAGTTCCGTTGAAACCTTTAATAAAAAGTTTAAAAAAGAAAGTCCACCATCTAAAGAAGAAGTTGAAGAAGATGGAGGATGTCCTTCAAGCTTCGCAGAAGAATGCTTCAGAGGTGACCAAAGAGGTCACTCGCCTCCAAAATTTACACATGAAGGACTCCGCAAGCTTTGGCATATGAAAGGACAGCTTTGAGAGGGAGATTATCGAGCTCAAAAAAAATGCCAACGATAAATCTTGTGCACTAACGATGAAGATCAGCTCTCTCAAAATTGATCTCAAGGTGGCAAAATAGAAAATTTAATTACTGGAAGGAAGCTCACCATGGTCTACCAACAAGGCTTGGTATGATTGGGATTGGTCCAAGAAGTTTTCTAAGCTTCAGAGGTAGTTACAAGATACTGAGAACTAGCATAATAGTTACAGAATAACCTGGGCAGAGAAGATGTCCAGGCTTGAATGCGAGCTCCAGGTCACTAGAGATGAAGCATCTTACTTCCAAAGGCGGTTATATAGTAGTCGATAGGCCAATTCGAGTGGTGAGTCCGAGAAGATTGCCTCCTTGAAGAGGACTATTGGCGAGCTCTCAGAAGCGGTCGGGATGGAGAAGGTCGAGGTTCAATGGCTGAAGCTCCAACTAACTTGTGAGCATCAAGCTGTTATGGATATGGAGGCAGAGTCTGATGTCCTAAGGAAGCAGCGGCGAGAGCTTGAAGCCAAGTTCGAACACATCAACAGAATGTATATAGATGGCTTATATAAAAAGAAAGAGCTTGAGGGGGAGATCCTCAGACTAAAGCAAGCCCTGATAATGGTTGGGGCTGATAGCCTAAAATCTGAGAAGTTCGATACATCTTAGGACTTTGGCTTTTTTTCTGCTTCTTTCTTTTCATGTAATTGGCCTTGCCGATCTTTATCTCGCTTGTAATGAACTTATATTCTCATGTAATTGATCTTGCTGATCTTTATTTTGCTTGTAATGAACTTAATATTTGCAATAAAATGAAACCTTTTTCATTATTATCTTACACAAATTTGATGCTGGTTAATGACTTTGCTTTCCTCATCACATTTTTCTTTGTTTTGTCTTTTAATGAGATGTTTGTTATGGATGCAAAGCTGGGATCCCTTCTGTGAACTAGGGCGGGGTTCCCCCTTTCATATTTGACGTAGCCGTAGGGGGATATATATAAGAGTCACCGGTATGGCTTTTTTCTTTCCTTCATTTTAGATTAATGGGGCCTTGACCTTCCTCGTGTTAGGATGAGGTCATTTTCTATTCCTTGCATGATCATAGGGCTATGTTAGAACTATTGATGGGGTCTCTCCTCTCATCTCATCTTAGTTTAATGAGGCCTTTGACTTTGCTCACATTAGGACGAGATTCTCCTTCTATTCCTAACGTGACTGTAGAGGCATATCAGGACTGTTGGAAGGGCCTCTCCCCTCATCTAGTCTTAGATTAACGAGGCCTTCGGCTTTACTCACATTAGGATGAGGTTCTTCTTCTATTCCTAATGTAACTATAGGGGCACATTAGGGCCGTGGAAAGGGCCTCTCCCCTCATCTCATCTTAGATTAATGAGGCCTTCGACTTTGCTCACATTAGGATGAGATTCTCCTTCTATTCCTAACATGATGTAGGCACATTGGCCGCGAAAGGACCCTTCCCTCATCTCATCTTAAATTAACGAGGTCTTCGACTTTGCTCATATAGATGAGTTTTCCTCCTGTTCCTAATTGGCCATAGGGACACATTCGGACCGCTAGAAGGGCCTCTCTCCTCATCTCATCTTAAATTAATGAGATTTCGACTTTGCTTATGTTAGGATGAGGTTCTCCTCCTATTCCTAACATGACTGTAGGAGCACACTAGGGCCACGGGAGGGCTCTCCCCATTTCATCTAGATTAATAAGGCCTTCGACTTTGCTCACATTAGGATGAGGTTCTCCTCCTATTCCTAACATGATTGTAGGGGCTGAAAGGGCCTCTTCCCTCATCTCGTCTTAGATTAAAGAGGCCCTCGACTTTGCTCACATTAGATGAGTTCTCCTCCTATTTCTAACATGGTTGTAGGAGCACATTAGGACTACTAGAAGAGCCTCTCCCCTCATCTCATCTTAGATTAATGAGGCCTTCAACTTTGCTCACGTTAGGATGAGATTCTCCTCCTTTTTCTAATATGATTGTAGGGGAACATTAGGGCCACTGGAAGGGCCTCTTCCCTCATCTCATCTTAGATTAATGAGGCCTTCGGCTTTGCTCATGTTAGGATGAGGTTCTCCTCCTATTCCTAACATGACCGTCTTTGTTGCACGATTAAGTTTGGAAAGTCATTTCCCACCATAGTGGATTTGTAACAAGGATTGGGGTGTTAAAGTAGAGAGATTTTATTATGACCAAGTCATTGATAATACATCCATAGATTTTTTAAGTTCTACGATCGGGATAGATCAGCTCCTTCAGATAATATGTTCCGGGCTGGATAACTTCCTTGACCTTATAGGATCCTTCCCAATTTGGAGTGAGCATTCCTTAATTTTAAGGCTGAGAAACGGCTGCTCACCAAAGCACTAAGTCCCTCACTCTTAATACTTTATCTTTGACTCTGGAGTTGTAGTATCGGGCCATCCTTCGCCTATAAGTAGCCATCCAAACTTGGGCCTCCTCTTATTTATCCTCCAATAGGTCGAGATTAGCTCTGAAGTCTTGTGAATTATGCTGCTCATTGAAGGCCACGACCCATGCCGATGGAAGTTTGAGCTCGATTGGGATGACCACCTCCATTCCGAAGGCCAAGAAGAATGGTGTTTCTCTAGTTGATAGTCTTTGAATAGTTCGATATGCCCAGAGTACACGATAGAGTTCATCCATTCAAGTCCTTTTTGCTCTTTCAAGCCTTGTCCTAATACCCTGTAATAAGATCCCGTTGGTCACCTCTGCTTCACCATTTACTTACGGATGGGCTACCGATGTGAAATTATGGGAGATGTTCAAATCCTCATAGAACTCAGTAGACTTCGTCCAGGCAAACTATTGCCCATTATCTATTACAAAGGTTCGGGGCAAGCCAAACCTACAAACAATCAACTTTCAAACAAGGTCTTGCACTTTGGCTTTAGTAATTTTTGCTAGGAGTTCAGCCTCGACCAATTTAGTGAAGTAGTCGATCGCAACTAAGAAAAATTTTCATTATCCAGATGCCATCAGGAAGGGGCCAAGTATATCTATCCCCAATTGCACAAATGGCCAAGGGTCACACAAGAGTGTAAGCTCGGAGGTCGGTTGTCTTTGTATACTTGCATTCCTCTGGTAGCGGTCACACCTTTTAACATATTCGACATAATCATGATGCATAGTTGGCCAATAATATCCTCATCGAAGCAGCTTGTGAGATAGGGATTTAGCACCCAGATGGCTCCCATAGATTTCTTCATGCACTTTTCATAGTCCAAAGTCGGCTTCAGAAGGTCCGAGATATTTCAAAAATGGCAAGGAGTACAATCTCTTGTACAGCCTTACCTTCATACAGAATATACTGAAAGGCTTGATTTATCAACTTCTGAGCTTCTTTCGAATCATAGAGGAGTATCCCATCTTTGAGATAAGTGACCAATGGGTCGATCCAGTAGGGCTTATGGTCGATCTGTATTGTAGACTATGGCTCTTGCATACTCGGACATTTCAACTCTTCAAAGTATACTTCTTTGGAAAGTTCATTGGGGGCAAGTGTGGCCAGCTTGGATAGAAGGTTGGCTCTGGTATTCTTAGTCCTTGAAACTTGCTAAATGCTGAAACTATTGAAGGCTAAGGTCAGGTTCTTTACTTTTTTAAAATACTTTATCATACTTTTCTCTCGAGCTTCATAACTACCATTGACTTGTCCCACTACCAACTGTGAGTCACTATAAGCCTAGAGCCGGTCTACCTCTAGTTCTTTTGCTATCTTCAACCCTACTATTAGAGCTTCATATTTTGCTCCATTGTTTATTATAGAAAACTCAAAGCATAATGCATACTTGGCGATGACCCCTTCGAGATTGATCAGGATCAGTTGAGCACCTACACCGAAAGCATTGGAGAAGCCATCCACATAAAAGGCCTAGAAACCTTCAGGAAAGTCCGCTCTTTCTTTGGAAGAGCTTGGCTACAATCATGGAATGCTTGTCTCATTCTGCTCAGGTTCGGCATCATCCAGGATCATGCATTTAACTATAAAATTGGCTAGTATCTTAGCTTTGATTGACGATCAGGATTGATAGTTGAGGTCGAACTCTATCAGCTCAATAGCCCACTTTGCTATTCTTCCAGAGGCATTTATTCGATGAAGAACTATCTTGATTGGTTGATCAATGAGAACTGTTATGCTATGCTCCTAGAAGTAGGGCTGAAGTCTCCTGGCTACAATCAAAAGAGCATAAGTTAATTTTTCCAATTAAGTATACCTGGTCTCCACATCTCTCAAGACTCGGCTCATGTAGTAAATCGATCATTGCACTTTTACCTCTTTCTTGATCAAGACTGCTGCCAGGACTGTAGGAGAGACCGCCAGGTATAAAAATAATTCTTCTCTAGGCTCGGGCTTTGCCAATAGTGGAGGCAAACAAAGGTAGCTCTTGAGTTCTTCAAATGTCTATTGACACTCTACCATCCAGTAGAAGTTCTTTGATTGCTTGAGGACCTAGAAGAAGGGCATACATCGCTCAGATGACTTTGAGATAAAGTAGTTTAAGGATGCTACCTTCTCGGTTAGGCACTAGACTTTCTTTATTGATTTTAGGGCGGACATCTCCTGGATGGCCTGGATCTTCTATAGATTAGCTTCCCTGAGATCACTCCGAAGGTGCATTTAGTTGGGTTCAGCTTCATCTTGTACCTTCGAAAGGCATTGAAGATCTCTTCAAGATTGGTAATGTAATTAGATGAGGTCCAACTCTTGACAAGCATATCGTCCACATAGACTTTCATATTGTGGCCGATTTGCTTCTTGAAGATCTTATTGACCAGACATTGATAGGTTGCACCTGCATTTTTAAGCCCAAAGGGCATGACCCTATAAAAAGACCATGGTCAGTAATCAAAGTAGTTTTCTCCTCATTCTCTAGTGCCATTCAGATTTGATTGTAGTCAGAGAAGGCATCAATGAAGGTGAGGAGCTCATGGCCTGAGATTGCATCCACCAGTTGATCAATTCTAGGCAGGAGGTAGCTATCTTTTGAGCAAGCTTTGTTCAGTTTCTTGAAGTTGATACACATTTTCCACTTACCATTGGCCTTCTTGACTAGGACCACATTGGAGACCCAACATGGGTAGTGGACTTCTCGGATGAATCCAACTTTGAGGAGCTTATCCACTTCCTCCGCTATTGCCTTCTGCCTTTCTAGTAAATGGCCCCAAATTTTTTTTTCACTGGCCTGTGAAGGGAAATCCTGATTTCCCGATCCAGGTTTGTTCAGATCTGATCAGATTAAGAGATATATTTCAAAAAAATTTTTCTTGATCTTAATCAGATCTGGATGTTTCAGATCTATTCTTATTATTTAATAAATAAAATAAAATAAGAATAATTAAATCAAATTTAATTTAATTAAATATAATATTTAATTATATATAATATATTAATATAAAATTATATAATAAAAAATTGAATAATTATATTTTTATTTTTTTTAAATAAATTATTTATAATTTAAAATTTATATAAATATAATTATATAATATTAATAATTATTAAATAAAATAATAATATAATAAAAATATAAATATAAATATAATAAAAAAATATTAATATATTTATAATATAAATTAAATTTATAAATTATATTTAAATATTATTATAATTAAATAAATTAATATAATATAATATAATTTTTATATATTATTAATTAAATTATTAAATATAAAATAATATTTCAAAAATATTAAAAATAAATAAAAATTAATAATTATAATATTTATAATATAAAAATTATATTAATAATTTATAATTAAATAAATATTATATATTTATAAATATAAATATAATATATATATAATAAAAAAAATAATTAAATTAAATATATAATTATATATAAATTTTAAATAATTATTAAATAATAATTTAATAAATAAAAATATATTAATATATTATAATTATATATATTATATTATAATAATATTTTATAATTAATATAATAATTAAAAATAATTTATTTATAATAAATTATATAATTATTATATATAATTAAATAAAATATTTTATATATAATATAAAATATAAATAAAAATAATATAATATTTATATATATATAATATATTTATTAATAAATATTTAATAATATAAATAAAATAATTATTATATATATATAAGAATTTAACATTTGGCGAGCAGTCCCGATATCTTCATGTTGGCGCTGGAGCTCATCAGACATCGAGCCCAACATGTAGTATCTGGCCTTATTGTCTTCGTCAATCCATTTTTTCCAGAGACGCTCTCTGTTCAGTGGATGGACGAGCTGGTAAGGTGGGAGGGTCCTGGTCCAAAACATGTGTTAACTTCTCTGAACCCAAAACAATTTTGTAGTTCCTGAGCCAATCTTTATAATTGGGTCCAGTCAGTCTATGTGTGTGTCTAGGATACGTGCCAATGGGTTGGACGCAGAGACATTTTCCTGTAGAGAGTCAAAGATTCTAGTTAGATACTGTAATTTTGACTTGACCAATTTGTTTAGGGATTTTATTTTTAAACAAATTAGCTCCCACTATTTTCTCGGATCCCTACACTCCCTCTGTAGAGATGCGAAAATCTCCGCGATTGATGATTTCTAGTGGGTGGTGCGGTCTCACCAACTGACTCATCACCTCACCTAACAGTTATTGGTGATGGGTTAGCCAATGAGTGAACAACTCTTGTTCAATGATTCTCTAATCATGGTGCACCCAAACTTGGTCTCTAATTCATGAATCTCACCGTATCCGGAATATTGATCCACTCCTTAGTTAAGTCAGACCCACCATTTGCATAGACTGGGTTCCTAATTGGTCTCTCTCACCGTATCCGAAATATTGAGCCCAACTCTCATCCTCCAGCCCATAGCATCCAATGCCTAATAGACATGGTTGCGTCTTCCCGGTGCAACTGAGCCACTGTATCCAGCCGAGAACAATCAACCCCGGGAAGGGCCCGCACATCTACAATGGTGGAAGACCTCAGACTTAATCTTTTCTTAGGGAGAATTGATTCAGGTCTCATTAAACTAGACTTGGCTTAGTCATAACAATTATGACTAACCTAGTGGCATGGGTTAGCTCGGATTATTGACCACCTCAGATCAGAACTGTGTCAACAGATATGGCCAGGTAAGTGAGACCGGTGGAAGGAATATGCCATTAACTCGCACAAGAACGCATTCAGGTCGAGTAGCTTCCAATTAAAAACCAGTCGGTCGTCTGTGCCAAACTTACCTTAGACACCAAATTGTTGAGTCAGAACCAATTGGGTTAGCCTACAATCCAGACTCTAACCTCTGAGCCTAATTAGGTCTTGCTTGATCGTGACTCGATCTTGACCCAGACTTAATCCTATTAGGCTGGTCAATTTAAGCATTGTTGATCCCATCTAACCAACTCTTGATTCGGTTTGATCAACCGCTTAGACCTAATTGAGCTACCCAAGCCCGAACCCAGTATTATGAATATGTCTTAGATCTGAAATTCTCAATTTTAGACCTAATTAATATTCCATAAACTTAATTCTTAATTAAGTTGGGTTCATAAACAAAATATGCACAATAAATCCTAGGGTTTCAGGATCTAGGGTTTTGCAGAAAGTAAGTTTTGGGTTTCTGATTAAGGACGAACACGCGCAGCACCCCTACACGTCATAAGAACACCCCATCGAATGGGAAGAGAGGGCCTT
>QRFJ01005176.1:50000-70478 GCA_006176705.1 Cocos nucifera
GCAGGAAGCCCGCGGGAGGGCCTGGGTCGCCGCGGCCGGCCGCGGCGACCCCCACCACCCCGGGGGGGCATCCCAGCAAGTCCCACCCCGGGGGTTACGAAGGACCGAGCGGCATTGCAAACGGGCGGGGGACGGGACAAGCGTCCCGTGGGCACCGCGCACGGGGATTGCGCAGGGGGGACACGAGTCCCGGGCCGCCCTGCCGCTGCGCACGGAAGTGCGGTCCGCGGGCGGGGAAGATGGGGCACGGAAGCGCCAAGCACGGACGCCGCGGTGGGAAGGAAGGGGAGCAGAACGTCGGCAGCGCGCCCGAGGGCGGGCCCGGGCCGTGCGTCAGAGGCGCGCCCTACCACCCCTGAGGGGCATCCGGGCAAGCCCCACCCCGGGGGTTCCGAAGGACCGAGCGGCATTGCAAATGGGCGGGGGACGGGATCCGCGTCCGATGGGCATGGCGCCCGGGACTTGCGCGGAGGGGACCCGAGTCCCTGGCCAACCCGACGGCGCGCACGCCCGGGCGCGGCAGACCGGCGCGCGCATGGTCCGACGGAGGGCAGGGAAGCTCGGCGCAGGGCCGGCGCTTTGCGGAGGAGAGGCGCAGAACGTCCGCAGGTAGCCCGCGGGAGGAACTCGGCCGTGCGACAGAGGCGACCCCTACCACCCCGACGGGGCATCCCGGCAAGTCCCACCCCGGGGGTTCCAAAGGACCGAGCGGCATTGCAAACGGGCGGGGGCCGTGATGCGCGTCCCGTGGGAATGGCGCTGGGACCGACTTATGAAATTTTTCATATAAAATCTTCAGATTCGAACATAGAAATCGCATTAAATCATTCAATGTCCAAATCACCGGACACCTGATATTGTGAACCACGAGTAATAAACTCGTGCGCACGGTGATTAGTTCTTCTATCTTGAGCCCCGATCAGATTAGGGTTAAGGTAAACTCGTCAAACCCTAGTCTCTGTCATATGATGTAATCATTCGATTCGAGTCCGATGTGAAAATCTAAATAGAAACTCTTTCTATTATTTCACTCTACCATGGCCATGGGCTTTTGGACTTGATTCTCATGATCATCATAGGGCTGCTCCTCTACCACCGAGGTAGATAGATTCCATCTTGATGCAATCCAGTTCCTACAATGAACATGCTATAGCCAACATACACCTCAGGGATTCCATATGGCTAGGAGATCGAGTAATGGTGTAGTCAAACTATAACACCCTCAAGGTGAACTACCGATGCACCTCAGGTCAAAGAATCAGACACACTACTGCAGCATCGAGTCAGTCATTGACGAGAAGGTAGACTTCCTAATGACTACTCGAGGTGGTCACGCTCAGTGCCCTCGTTCTCTAACGAGTACCTATACTCTCGCTCCGGTGTCTCCACACCGTAGACTCAAGACTCATCTACTAAAGAGAAGCGATTGTACACCAACCTTCCGGATCAACTACCATCCTCGTGATGATCCTATGGTCGGGAGCATTTTATGAGTTAATAATGATTATTCATGTCTTAAATTTTCAACTCTTGAAAATATGAATTATCATTGCCATTAACTCAAAGGATGTATCACAGACACTAAATACACATATGTGATAGAAAATAACCCATTTATTGCTTTTAGTCAGAATTACAATTTTGCCCCTAGAAGTGTATTACAAGTGTCAGCCAATTCTGGCTTCTAGGGCACATATATCTAACAGCCTGTACTTAGGATCGATGGCCAACCGATGTTTCATGACTTCAGCATCAATTCCTGGCATGTCTATTGGGACCTGGGAGAAGACATCAACATTCTTTCGAAAGAAGGCAATGAGCTGCTCTCGGACTTCATCTCCCAAGTTGGAGCCGATCTACACTATATGCTCCGTGCTTCCATCATTCAGAAGGAAGGTTTCAAGATCTTCCATGGGCTCGCCCTTTTTCTTAGTAAGATCATCGCAGACATCTAGTCCATCAACTGGGCAAGGGTTGGGATGGCTACCCTTTTGTAAGGCGATGGAGTAACAATGCCTTGCCAAGGCCTAATCTCTCATGATCTTCCTAATTCCATAGCTTGTCAGCAACTTCACTTTCAAGTAGTAGGTCAACACCACAGCCCGGAGTACGTTTAGACTGAGTCGATCAAGAATTACGTTGTAAGCCGATAGAGCCTTCACTACCAGAAAGTCGACCTATGCTTTGGCTCGCTTTGGGTATTATCCTGCAGCCATAGTTAGTGTTATTATTCCTTCAACTGGCACAGCATCACTAGTGAAGCCCACCAATGAGGAGTTTATAGATCCCAAGTGATTATTGGATATAGACATTTTAGAAAAAGCATCATAAAATAAGATACCGGTAGAGCTTCCATTATCTACTAAAATACAGCATACATCATAGTCAGCAATATTTAAAAGGATTACAACTGCATCATTGTATGGGAACTGAACTTCTTATGCATCTTCGTCAGTGAAAGCTATGGGCTCTTCAGTTCTTTGCCTCTTCGTAGGCTCTACTAACCCGTTGGCCTCCCCTCATTGAAGTCTCCCATAGATGGTGTTGATGATGCCAAGCAGAGGTCGATCTTCTTGCTGCTCCTCCCTCCTTGGTGGTTCTAGTAGTGGGGGGGCCTTCAGCCAATCCTCCCGTTCTTTAGACCGATGTTGCAGGAATCGATCGAGCCTACCTCGCCTGATGAGCTCCTCGATCTCATCATGGAGTTGAATACATTCTTCAATATCGTGATGGTCACGATGGTACAGACAATACTTATTAGGATTGTGCTTGCTAGGATGAGTGCGCATCCTCTCCAACCTTGGTAGCCACTTCTTGATCTCCATCAAAATCTAGGTTTTTGGAGCATTGAGGGGGGTGTAGTTGTGGAACCTTCTAAGGGGAAACCCCATCGTGCCCTTCTGTCAGGACTTCTTTATCTCCAAGCTCGAGTAGGAGTTCGGGCTCGCTTATGCTCGGGAGAGTTCGGGGTGCAGCCAAGTTTCATTTGACTTTTCTTCTACTATAGGCATACTTGATTCGCCCGTTCGTCGCTCTCCAATAGCTTCACTATCCTTGGCCTTGAAGGCATTCTTTCGCTCAGGCATAACCTTCGGCCCGAGCTAGCATATCAGCAAAATTTTTGGGGTACATTTTTCTTCAGGGAGAATAATAGATCATTCTTCTGAAGGCCACTCTTTAGTGCGGCCATGGTAATAGACTGGTCCAGGTTTCAAACCTTGAGAGCAATGATGTTGAATCGAATGATGTAGGCCCAGATGGACTCCCCTTTCTTTTGCTTGATGTTGATAAGGGAGTCAGAGTCTCATCAGGGATGCTGGCTGCTAACAAAATGAGGCACAGATAGGTGGCTCATTTGATCAAAAGAAAAGATAGTACCCAACTTGAAGGCTGAGATCAATTCCTTGCTGCTTCCTTCAGGATGGATGGAAAAGCTCAGCATAGAATGATGTCTGACACGCCATGGAGCAGCATCATGGTTCAGAAGCCTCTAGGTGGTCGATTAAATTAGTAGTCCTATCGTAGCTCTCAAACTAGAAGAGCCTGAAGTTCGGTGGGATGGGTTCCTACATGACTTATTGAGAGAAAGAAGAGTCGGTGCATATATCATTATCATGAGAGGAGGGAGCATGATGGAGTTCCTCGATCCGTCAATTTATTTTTTGTAGCTTTCAGTTTAGGAGATCCTCATGGTCGTGCATCTCCAAAGTCTTCTGACTGAATGAGGGCAAAGTCCCCCCAAGGGTTGAATCATGATTAGAGCAGGGGCTCTCTGCCCTCTGCTTCTCCTTTCTAGAAGTTGCAGGTTGACTCACCCAAGTTGGCCACCCCCAGATTGGGTCCTAGGGTTTCGACGAGGCTTGCTCCGATTGGATAGATGCTAGAGGCCATTACTATTGCATGGCCTGCACTGCTTCAGTAAGACCCCTAACCTGCTAGACCAGTATGTTGAACTACTCTACATCCATCATTGCAGTCGGTGGAGCTCAAGATATTAGAGATGAAATAGGGGCAGGCAGATCTGGATGAGATCTATCTATGGAGATGGTTGACCGCCTGATGGGAGGCATCCTCGAGAGACTAGCTAAAGAAGAAGAACCTTGAGGAAAAGAAGAAGAAAAAGAAGCTTCCGCTAAGTACTTCTTTAGTAACAAGGGAACCTTTACAAAAAGAGGCCCTTCCTCTAGCGCCACTTCTATTGGTGCAAAATTTGGTTGACATCGGAATCGATGCTGGAGTCAGAGAGGATGAGGTCATCACTGGTGACCTGCAAAATAAGTCTCACCTAGAGTCAAAGGTGGTGGCTCCAGCAAGATTCTTCGATGATCAAGTCAACTCTTTCGGCCAATAGAAATGGAGTACTCAAAGAAATTTTGTCAAAATTTTGAAAAGAAGAATGAGAGCTTAGAAAAGAAAGTATATCTAGAGGATCTCTTAAATATGTGGAGCCTATAACAAACTGATAGTGACAGCCGTAAAGGCTTGGTAGTGGGCCGTTCGGGATCATGTAAAATTTGTTATGAAGGGTAGCATCTGTTGTCACGACGTGCTAGCCTATTGGGACCTGACAGTTAAAGTTTGAAAAGGATAGCTGCAAATGATGAAGAGTTCCTAGTTATTATTATTCTAGAGAAGCTCGAAGGTTATCGAGGTTGACTGAGTGTAGACTGTTGCTTGCTATATCGAGGGCATGCGCTGAGGTCCTTTCGGGCTGCTGGAAGGGGTTCGGATGGAATCCCACTGGGAGTATCTAAGAGAAGCTTGACTGAGCGGAGCCCTTCAGGCAACTGGAAGGAGAAGTCTGGGAGGAGCTTGACTATAAGAGAAGTTTGGGAGGAGGAGAAGTTTAGCAGGAGTTCAATTGTAGGAGAAGTCCAGAAGAAGTTCAACTAGTAGAGAAGTTCGGCTGAAGGAGAAGTTCAGGAGGAGTTTGACTATAGGGGAAGTTCAGAAAGATTTCGACTGATGGAGAAGTCTGGAAGAAGTTCGACTATTAGAGAAGTCCGAAAGGAGTTTGACCATCGAAGAGGTCCGAAAGGAGTTTAATCGATGAAGAAGTTTGACTAAAGGAGAAGTCTAGAAGGAGGTCGACTGTAGAAGAAGTCTAGAAGGAGTTCGACTGGTAGAGAAGTTTGGGAGGAGTTCAACTATCAAAGAGGTCTGGAAGAAGTTTGACTGGCGGAGAAGTCCAAAAGAAGTTCGACTATCGAAGAGGTCCGAAAGGAGTTCAACTGGCGGAGAAGTCCGAAAGGAGTTCAACTATAGGACAAATTCGGAAGGAGTTCAACTGATGGAGAAATTTGGAAGGAGTTCGACTGTAGGAGAAGTTTGGCTGAAGGAGAAGTCCAGAAGGAGTTCGACTGTAGAAGAAGTCCAGAAGAAGATCGACTGGTGGAGAAGTCTGGGAGGAATTCGACTATTAAAACGGTCCGAAAGAAGTTCAACTAGCAGAGAAGTCTAACTGAAGGAGAAGTCTGGGAGGAGTTCGATCGGTCCTCAAGCTGGCCGGGCTAGACTCTCCAAGGGGCCACTCTCATTGTTCAAGTTCATCCGAAGGGGATCCAATGATAGGAGGATGATCGAGATCGCTCTGAGACTAGACATTTAGCCAAACTTCGGTGAGAGCAGGTTTATCCCCAATAGATGTGATCTTGCAGTCCTTGACTAATATATTTGGGCAATTCATTATGAACTTCCATATGCATAAATTGTAATGTATCTTAGCTGAGTTAATGAACATGCCGGTTACTGCTGAGCTTTCTCTGAAAAGTTCAAAGGACTCAATACTTACTGTGAAGCAAACTTCTTTCAAGAAAAAATTTTTTAGAAAGAAGAAGTCTATGAAAAAGTAAAAGGTGGAAGGTGGAGATAAGAAGAAGAAGATAGAGCCAAAGAAGAAGGCCGTTGATAAGAAAAAATATTTTCACTATAATACCGATGGCCATTAGAAGCAAAACTATCCTCTATACCTGGCTAGCCTGAAGAACAAGAAGGAGGTAGGTCCTTCTGGAGGTATGCTCATAATTGAATCTAACCTAACAGTTTCTTCTACATCCAGTTGGATGCTTGTCTCTGGTTCTAATGCTCATTTGTGCACTTCTATGAAGGATCTTGAGGAGAGCAAGAGACTAAGAGATGGTGAGATGATCCTGCATGTTGGAAATGGAGCAAGGATTGCTACTGCGGTCGGGGGAACCTACCCACTTTGATTACCATGTGGCTTAAAATTAGTTGTTAGAGATTTTTATTTTGTGCCTATAGTAAACAGAAATTTGATTTCTATTTCTTGTTTAACACAGAAAGATTATATAATTAGCTTTCTTAAGGACCACTGTACTATTTTTTTTGAAAGAAATAAAATTGCTAATGATTTCTTGATTAATAGTCTCTATCAGTTGCATGTTGATGTATCTGTATTGAATATCGAGCAAAATGTGAATGTCATAGGATCTAAGCGACCTAGGGATAGTCTAAATGATAGATATCTATAGCACCTTATGTTAGGTCATATAGCAGAAGATATGATTAACAAATTGAAGAAATCCAGACTTATGAGTCTGTTGACTTTTGAGTCATATCTGATTTATGAATTATGTCTTCAAAGTAAAATAACCAAGCTTCTTTTTGTAGGACATGAGGAAAGGGTCACAGACCTACTTGTCCTAGTATATACTAATGTGTGCGACCCATTTGATGTACCGGCTAGAGGCAACTCATCTACTTCATCACCTTTATTGATGATCTATCTTGGTATGAGTATGTATATTTGATGTGACATAAGTCTAAAGCCTTTGAAAAGTTCAAAAAATTTAAATTAGAAGTAGAAAAATAAACCAAAATGCCCATTAAGATTTTTCGATCAGATCGAGGAGGCGAATACCTTAGTCGAAAATTTCTAAACTATCTAAAGAAAAATGGCATAGTCTCTCAATGGACTCCACCTAGAATGCCTCAACTCAACAAAATTTCAGAATGAAGAAATCGGATCCTATTAGATATGGTCCAATCCATAATGAGCTTCACAGATCTTCCTAATTTTCTTTGGGGACATAGTCTAATGACAGCAATATACCTACTGAATAGGGTTCCCTCTAAAATCATTTCTATCATATCATATGAGATATGTGATAAGTATCATAAATTCATCAATAAAAGTATTAATTTATCAATTAATTTATATTAATTTTTAAGAATTAATATTTAATTGATACATATTTTTAAGAAATTCATATTTTTATTAATTAAAAAATTAATTAAAAATAATATAATTAAAAAAAAATTAATAATTAATGGAAAGAGGTTATTTTTTTTATCATAATAAAATAAATTTCATACAAAATGAAGCTAAAATGGAGAAGATATGAATTTCTAAAGAAATAAAATAAATAAAAATTAAATGAAAAATAACATACGACTCAGTCGGCTCAAGCCGCCACGCCATATCAACCGGTGCGTCCAAATGCACCAAGCCAAGCCGACGAAGCCAGCACACCAAGCCAGTCACGCTAGCCGACTCAGCTGTGAAAGCCGTCAACCGATCCATGATCCAGGCGTGGACCGCCAGCTTAGTAGAAATCGATGAATCACGGAGCGACACGTGGTGGACCTAGACCCTTAAAGGATTTACAAAAAATCTATTATGGCTTATAGGGCATTTTGGACTTTTTACTTGGTGGTAGGAGGTGCTAATTCATTGCAGTGTGCGGTGCAGCCGGTCCACGTGGTCCCCGAAAATAGTAATTGCGTGATCATGCGGCTGTGGTTGCTTATGGTCAAGATCAGATGGTGGAGGAAATTTCCTACTTCAGACATCACGTGGATCGCCATCCAATGGCAGCGCTCGATCCAGGGGATGATCCAATGATAGAGTGAGCTTTCGACGGTGATCAAGACTCCCAACGCATGATCAGCGGCCAAATTTCCTCCATCAATGCATAATCAATGGCCAGAATTTAATCCGACCTAATCTGGGCCGATACGCATCCAATTTTGGCATTTTTTGGACCATTTGATCCATATCTAATGGCTAGATTTCATCCAGAGCAATAGAATTCATCTAGGACTCTTTTTTAATCCAATTTTCACTCAAATTTCTCCATATTTTGACGATCAAAGACCTTAGTCCCACATTGCCTCCAGAAAAAGTCTCCAGTCCTCCTAACTCCATAAATAAGACCCTAGCCTTCCAGAATAGATAATCTTTGATCAAGGTGAAGCTTTGGTATAGGATAGAGTTAGGCTTTGAATTAGAGGCTGCTTTAAAGCAACGAATGCCGAGAAGAAGAGCTGGGCTTCTACACCATCTTTCTACCAATGCCGATCCAAGATCAAAGATCAGCCTATTTTAATTTTTTTTTACATATTTAAATTATAAATTTTTTAATTAATATAATATTTATTTTTATGCTTTTTATTTTTATTATAATTTAATTTCTACACTTTAATTATTACTTTTTATTTTATTGCAAGTAGATGCTAAGATCTAACTAGTAGATCTTAGTACCAAGTTTAAATTTTTGTACCTTTTAATTTTTACTTTCGACTTCGCTTTTAATTTCAAATTTTTTTTTAAAAATCAAAGATTTTAAAACTAAAATACTACCTTTCCTACAGATTCAATCTGACTCACTACTATCTACGTATTCTTAATTATTTTAAAAAGTTAAATTAAACTGATAAATATGATGTCTTAATAATAACATCGTGCTCTTATCAAATTTTTGGCACTATTATCGAGAATTATTTTTGATTTTTAATTTTATTTTTTTTAATTTATTTTAAATAAATTAAAAATAATTTTGATAAATTAACCAAGTTTTTGGCACCATTACCGAAGAAGGCATGGATATTAAATTTTTGGTCTCTTTAATTTGTTTGTAAATAAATTATAAATAAAATTTTTATTTTCTTACAAATATTGCTTGCTAACTTTTTTTTTATTTTGCAGAAAAAGAAATAAAGAAAATAAAAAAGATTAAGATAAGAAGGAAGCTTCTAATCCTGCTTGGTGAGATCAATCCTAACCCTAGTCCTTTTCTCTTTTTATTTATTTATTTATTTTATTTTTAAATTAAATTTAAAGAAATATATCCACTTAAATTTAATTAAAAATCTTATGACAAGATTAGAAATCCTAACTGCTTAGAGCATGCATCATATTAGTTTTATTTTTAGTTTTATTTTTATTTTTATTTTTTTGGTGATTCGCTGGAGGACAAGGTAAGCCTTTCATAATTTAAATTTCATGCATCTAGTTTAAAGTTGCATAGAATCCCTTTGATTGAAATTTTTTTTTTTTCGTGCATATTCATATTAAATCAAATTAAGGGCACACACCCAATTAAACAAGATAAGGTGGAGGATTTGATCACCCTTCCTTAGCCCACAAACAACCAACCAGCATCCTGCATTGACCTAAGCCTTTAATTTTAAAATCAATTAGACATCAACCCTAGGAAGCTTCGAGCTCAATAGGATAAGGAATCCTAAGAGTTGAACCAGGTTAAGGATTAAGTTCAATTTGACTGGATGTCTAGGAAAGTGGTTCAGGGACGACTGGGCCCTGAAGGAAAGGTGGTTTCTAATTGGATTCCGTTCGCTTACCTGGCCAAGCATAATTGGTGTCTAAGGCAAGCAACGGGGGGACTCCCACCGACCTTACACTTACCTGGTCAAGTTGATTGGCTAATCCTACACTTGGAGGGCTTGAAGGTGACCTTGGCAGTTAGGAGCTGTCTAGATCTAGGATAACCCTTAGTCAGGAATTGATTGACCAACTTGATTGCTAACCAAGCATTATCATCTAATTAAAAACTAATTCTTCTCTTCTCTTCTTAGTTCTAGGACTCCTTAGGACCTCTTCTTTAGAACTCTTTATTTTCTTTCTTCTTTTTTCTCCTCTCAAAAATAAAATAAAATTAAAAATTAAATTAAATTAAACTAACTAAAAAATATTTAAAATTAATAATTAAATTAAATTAAAATAAATTAAAAATAATAATTAAAATAATTTTAAAAAATAATAATATAATAAAATAATAAAAATATATATAATTCTAAAAATAATCTAAAAAAATTTTAATCTAAAAAATTCTGAACCATACATTAGGGTTACACTACATGCATGGTAGAAAATCGCTTTTTCTGATTTAGTTGAACTTAATTGAATGGTTGATTCGTATTAAACATAATAATCAAATGGCTAATATAAATCTAATAGTCCAAAAATTAGATAAAGTTGACCTTCTTGATCAGAAAATAGATCAACTCCTAACCCTAGGTCAACAATCTCCTACACAATTCACATCATTATCTAAGGAGATCAGGTTATTTTGTTCAATCTGTGCTAGTCCAACCCATCATGTAAGTGAATATGCCCTATGACTGCACAGTTTCCATCATTTTATCCAAGAACAAGTTCAAGCTACTCAAGGATACTCCAAATTGATTAATAATCCCATTTTCAAATTCATATAATTCAGATTGGAGTAACTACTTCTAATTTTTCTTGGACATCCCAACAGACTCAGGCTCAGACACAAATTCCATCTATCCAAAACTATCAAGATAGGATCAAAATTATCAAAATTATGCCTATAATAATGGTCAGCCTAGTCAGTTTAATTCAGCCATCATTATATAATAATCAGCCTATCATACCCACCTCCTCAACAGACCAATCTAGCTGATGATAGATTTAACCAACTTCAATAATTAATTCTGAACTCAACAACAATTGATCTTGACTCAACAAGAATCTATCGCCAAGCTAGAAGCTCAAATAGGATAATTAGTTGAGTCTAACATGAGGAGAGAACTAGATCAACTACCGAAGCCTACCAATTTTAAACAACCCACCTAATGACCACCAACCACCTGGATTAAAGTTATCAATCTAATGTTCTCATCTAAGAATCCCCAATTTGAGAATACCAAAGTAATTTCCTGAACTTAAAAGCTATAGGATTCTTATGGACCCATACCAAGATCAGGTGAGAGAGGCTAGTACTGATGCTAGCCAAAATGAAAATTTAGAGGAACATGTTAGTATTGAGACTAACCACATAGAAGAACCCAAACCAGGAATTAGTACTGATGCTAGTTTCGATTTAAATGAGATAGACATAGGGAAAAAGAGAATAGATGATTTACCCGAGACTTATAAACCTAATGTCCTATTCCCTTCAACCCTAGAAGCTGGTTCTTCTTATAAAAATCAAAGAGGCATGTAATGAAATATCAATGGAGTTGTTTAAGCAAGGATCACATTAATTTACCTCCAGAATTAAAACCGCCTTTAGTCACCCATTCCAGCACCCATTGAATTCAAACTTAACTCCTAATTCAAAAACTCAATTCATGAGCATTTTAGAAGAACAAATAGGAGAAATTCTTAATAAACATGGGTCTGAGAATGGGGAATCATAAATTATGTTATCCCTAAAAATTAACAATGAATATATCAATAATGGGATTAAAAATAAATCAACTTTCTGAGATTGGCAATCCAAAACCATTGGAATTTGTCAATCCAATATTCGACACAGGATAGTGAGCTACATTGTGTCTGGCTGAAGACGGTAAACTTAGCGCTTGTTGGGAGGCAACCCAATATTTAGTTTTTATCTAATTTATCTTTTTAGTTTATTTCTTTTTAGGATAATTTGAATAAGTTGGAGGGAGAGCTCAAATTTGTAAAGGCATGTGCTGGACCAAAAAAAAAATAAAATAAAATAAATAAATATACTGAGTTAGGTGTATTCTTTCATGTTCTTTATTACATCCTTTATTTTTTCTTCTCCATTGAGGACAATGTCGATTAAGTTGGGGGGAGAGAAAAATAAAAATTTTAAAATTTTAAGTCCTCGAAAAAGTTAGTATTTAGTATTTAGATACTGATTATGCTTAAGAATCGAATTAAACTAAGCATTTTTAAAAAGAAAATTGATACACAGATCAGAGAATCTGTGAGATATTGAGGAATCAAGTATTAAGAAAATTCAATAAAGAGTTAAGTCTAGAACATAAAAAATTTTTCCTTGGAGCATTTCTAATTATTTTCTACTAGCATCAAAGAAAAGTCTACTTTTTATAGGCTTGTGTAGGGTAACTATACATTTCTTCATATAAAAATTTATTTTAATAAAATAGTTTTCAAGTACTTCTCACTGAGTAACCGGGCCTCTTTGCCTAAGCAAGCATTGAGTTTCGCGTCAAAAGGTGGGAAGGGCAAAGAAGCTCGTTGTAAAGCTAGTCTTAACTCGTAGCCTATTTGATTCGAGCTAGTAAGCCCGAGGGGTATTCTATACCTAGTGCCCTAAAGCCAACTGGTTTGGGAGTCATTGGCCCAAGACTCGCTACATGGATCAAATAGAAAGCTTAAGGAAGTTAAGACACTCAATAGTGGTACAACGTTAAAAAAAAAAAAAAAAAAAAAAATTAAACATTGGTTTCCCACCGAGTAACCGGAGTCCCGTTGCCTAAGTAAGCAATGATATTCGCATCAAAAAGTGGGCAAAAAATGTGATAATATAAAAATAAAAATTAATAAATGAAGGATGGAAAGTAGCAATACACCTGCCTATATGAAAGTTTAGACAAATTCAGAGATAAAGATAGGAATAATTTAGAAAAAATTTAAAAAAAAATTAATATTTCTTTACTTAATTTTTTTATTTAATAAGTATTAATACCCCTAATGATACATCTCATCACTTAAGCTCTACTGAATATCAATGGATCATTTTAAAAACTGCTTAGGTAAAATTCGAAACTCTAAAGTTAAAAGGTATTTAAAACTAAATTTTTTTCTTTACTCGAGGATGAGCAAAGCTTAAGTTGGGAGGTGTGATAAGTACATCATAAATTTATCAATAAAAATATTAATTTATCAATTAATTTATATTAATTTTTAAAAATTAATAATTAATTGATACATAATTTTTAAGAAATTCATATTTTTATTAATTAAAAAATTAATAAAAAAAAAAAAATAAAAAAATAAAATAAAATTTTATGATCAATGAAAAGAGCTTATTTTTTTGATCATAATAAAATAAGTTTTGCACAAAATGGAGCTAAAATAGAGAAGATATGAATTTCTAAAGAAATAAAATAAATAAAAATTAAATAAAAAATAACATACGGCTCAGTCGGCTTAAGTCGCCACGCCATATCAGCCGGCGCATCCAAACGCACCGAGCCAAGCCGATGAAGCCAGTGCACCAAGCCAACCACACTAACCTACTCAGTTGTGGAAGCCATCAATCGGTCCACGATCCAGGCATGGACCGCCAGCTCAGCAAAAATCGATGAATCACGGAGCTACACGTGATGGACCTAGATCCTAAAAGGGTTTACAAAAAATCTATCATGGCTCATAGGGCATTTTGGACTTTTTACTTGGTGATAGGAGATGCTGATTCATTATGGTGTGCAATATAGCCGGTCCATGCAGTCCACGAGAATAGTAATTGCTCGATCGTATGACTGTGGTTGCTTACGATCAAGATCGAATGATGGAGGAAATTTTCTACTTCAATCTTTACGTGGATCGCCATCCAATGATAGCACTCAATCCAGGGGATGATCCGATGGTAGAGAGAGCTCCCACAGTGATCAAGACTCCCAACATGAGATCAGCGGCCAGATTTCCTCTATCAATGCACGATCAATGAACAAAATTTAATCCAACCTAATCTGGGCCGATACGCATCTGATTTTGGTATTTTTTGGACCATTTGATCCATATCTGATGGTCGGATTTCATCCAGAGCAATAGAATTCATCTAGGACTCCTTTTTAATCTGATTTTCACTCAGATTTTTTCATATTTTGACGATCAAAGACCTTCTTAGTCCCACATTACCTCCAAAAAAAGTCTCCAATCCTTCTAACTCTATAAATAAGACTCCAGCCTTCTAGAATAGATAATCTTTGATCAAGATGAAGCTTTGGTATAGGGTAGAGCCAGGCTTTAGATTAGAGGCTACTTTAAAGCAATGGGTGCCGAGAAGAAGAGCTGGGCTTTTACACCATCTTTCTGCCAATGCCAATCCAAGATCAGAGATCAGCTTGTTTTAATTTTTTTTTATGTATTTAAATTATGAACTTTTTAATTAATATAATATTTATTCTTATGCTTTTTAATTTTATGCTCTTTATTTTTATTATAATTTAATTTTTATATTTTAATTATTACTTTTTATTTTATTGTAAGTAGATGCTAATATCTAACTAGTAGATCTTAGTACTAAGTTTAAATTTTTGCACCTTTTAATTTTTGCTTTCAACTTCATTTTTTATTTCAAAATTCTTTTCTTTTTTTTTTTAAATCAAAGATTTCAAAACTAAAATACTATCTTTCCTATGGATTCGATCCAACTCACTACTATCTATATATTCTTAATTATTTTAAGAAATCAGATTAAATTGATAAACACGATATCTTAACGATAACATCGCGCTCTTATCAATATGGCATGGTAAGAAATCAAGTCTGAATCATCTCAAAATTTGGGATTGTCCAACCCATGTTAAGAAATAATAGATGGACAAGTTAGAGTTTAGGTCCTTTAGAGCTCGATTCATAGGATATCCTAAAGAGTCATTAGGATACTATTTCTACATTCCAGAAGACCACAATGTGATTGTGAGTCGACATGCCATCTTTCTTGAAAAATAGTTTATTCAAGATAGTGGCATTGGAAAGCAGATTAAGCTTGATGAGAAAGTCTCACAAGCAGCAACGAGCTAAGGACCAATTGGAACCAAATCAGGTTGAGCCAATAAGAACACTACCTCCTCCACCTCGTAGATCGGAAAGAGTTTTTTATCCCCCTGAAAGATACTTAGGTATTATTTCAGAGGATGTAGAGGAAATGTTCCTCATAAAGGTAATGGTGCTCATGGTGATGATCCCAAAACCTACAACGAGGCGATATCAGATATCGACTCCGAGAAATGGCTTAGAGGCAATGAAGTCAGAAGATTGACTCGATGCACTCAAACCAAGTCTGGACCTTGGTAGATCCACCAGAAGGTATAGTACCTATTGGGTGTAAATGGATCTTCAAGAGAAAGATTGGTGCAGATGGGAAATGTGGAGACATTCAAGGCTAGACTAGTGGCAAAAGGTTATAGTCAACGTGAAGGCATTGACTATCAAGGATACCTTTTCCCCAGTGGCTATGCTAAAATCCATCCGCACATTGCTTGCTGTTGCAGCCTATTTCGATTATGAAATATGGCAAATGGACGTGAAAATGGCATTCCTAAATGGATATCTTGAGGAAGATATCTATATGGAACAGCCGCTAGGTTTCACATCCAGTGATACTGATCACAAGGTTTGCAAGCTGCAAAGGTCCATATATGGACTTAAGCAAGCATCTCGGAGCTGGAACACTCATTTTCAATGATGTGATCAAAAAGTTTGGTTTCATCAAAAATGAAGAGGAACCATGTGTTTTCAAAAGGGTCAGTGGGAGCGCTGTTGTCTTCCTCGTATTGTACGTGGATGACATCCTCCTTATTGGGAATGATATTCCCATGTTGACATCAGTCAAAATATGGTTGTCCAAGGAATTCTCCATGAAAGACCTAGGTGAAGCATCCTTTATTCTAGGAATTAAGGTCTATAGGGATAGACCGAATAGGATGCTAGGACTTTCACAGAAGATGTACATAGAGGAAGTACTAAAGAGGTTTAGTATGGAAAAACTCTAAGAGGGGATTAATACCCTTCAGACATGGTATTCATCTTTCCAAGAAGATGTGCCCCTAGCACACCTGAGGAAATAGAATGCATGAGCAAGATCCCTTATGCTTCTGCAATAGGGAGCCTCATGTATGCCATGCTATGTACACGACCTGATATAGCCCATGCTGTGAGTGTCACAAGCAGATATCAGTCAAATCCAGGTGAAGAACACTGGACTTCTGTGAAATGTATCCTTAAGTACTTGAGAAGAACTAAGGATATGATGTTGGTCTTTGGTAATGGAGAACTCCAAGTCCAGGGATACACAGACTCGGACTTTCATGTCCGATATAGATGATCGAAAGTCGACATCTAAAAGTCTGTTTGTGTGCAATGGTGGTGCTGTCAGCTGGAAGAGTTCCAAGCAAACTGTGATAGCAGATTCCACCATGGAAGCAGAATATATCGCTGCATCAGAGGCTGCAAAGGAAGCATTCTGGTACAAGAAGTTTGCTGCAGAAATTGGAGTAATGCCATCAGATGCCATTCCTCTATACTGCGACAACAATGGCGCCATAGCCCTTGCTAAGGAGCCGAGGTCTCACCAGAAAGTCCAAGCACATTGAGCGGCGATACCACCTCATCCGCGATTACCTCGAGAAGGGTTACGTCGAGGTCAAGAGAGTCAACTCCACAGATAATGTGGCAGACCCACTTACAAAGCCGTTGGGCCAGCAGAAGATCGAAGCCCACCTTGAGAAGATGGGACTTAGACTTGTAGCCAATTGGCTTTAGGACAAGTGGGAAGATTGTTAGATATATGTGCCCTAGAAGCCAGAATTGGCTGACACTTGTAATACACTTCTAGGGGCAAAAATTATAATTTTGACTATAAATTAATAAAATGGGTTATTTTCTATCACATATGTGTATTTAGTGTCTGTGATACATCCTTTGAGTTAATGGTAATGATAATTCATATTTTCAAGAGTTGAAAATTTAAGACATGAATAATCATTATTAACTCATAAAATGCTTCCGACCATAGGATCATCACGAGGATGGTGATTGATCCGGAAGGTTGGTGTACAATCGCTTCTCTTTAGTAGATGAGTCTTGAGTCTACGGTGTGGAGACACCGGAGCGAGAGTACAGGTACTCGTTAGAGAACGAGGGCACTGAGCGTGACCACCTCGAGTAGTCATTAGGAAGTCTACCTTCTCGTCAATGACTGACTCGATGCTGCAGTAGTGTGTCTGGTTCTTTGACCTGAGGTGCATCGGCAGTTCACCTTGAGGGTGTTATAGTTTGACTACACCATTACTCGGATCTCCTAGCCATATGGAACCCTGAGGTGTATGTTGGCTATAGCATGTTCATTGTAGGAACTGGATTGCATCAAGAGATGGAATCTATCTACCTCGGTGGTAGAGAGGAGCAGCCCTATGATGATCATGAGAATCAAGTCCAGAAGCCCATGGCCATGAAGAGTGAAATAATAGAAAGAGTTTCTATTTAGATTTTCACATTGGACTTCGAATCGAATGATTACATCATATGACAGAGACTAGGGTTTGACGAGTTCACCTTAACCCTAATCTGATCGGGGCTCAAGATAGAAGAACTTAATCACACAGGTAGCTGCACCAAGAGGTTCGCATTCAGCTCTGATGGGTTGCCACCATATACTGCTAGGTGTCACTGGTGGATTTTGGGAGCAATTAGAATGATTTAGATGATCGATCATTCTAGCTGTTCGAATCAGAAGAGTTCTGATCCATCGAAAGGAGTTTCGATGATGTCGATGATAGAGATCATGACATATCCCATTACCATACAGAACTGAACCTAACTGGGTCACACAAACAAGGGTTTGAATCTGGTGATCATCAATTGAACTAATCCTAGTTCAATTGATCTGAATGAGATTCAATTAGGTTCAAGAAAATCGTGCTAGCACTCGATTGAACCTAACGTTCTTCTTTTGCTATCATAAATAAGTTATCTCTGCTGAGCCAAAGGAGTTTGTGCTCACTCAAGAACCCTTATGGCTTTGTCTGTCTGACTGGAGCTTGTCCAGTCAGAAAAGTATTATCCTAATATTAAATGCCAATGGACAATACCTGCCATTTCTTTTCGATGGAAGACCTGCTAATTCTTTGACTGTTGGGAATGGGATTGACCCAATGACAGGAAAGAAAGGATGGGTCATGCACCCCCTATTGGAGAGCTGGTGGGGGCTTGTCCCCTTAGTTTTCTGTACAAAAAGGTGGCATGCCCCATGTTGGCGTGCACGCATGAGGAAAAGGCGAGGAGTCCCATGAGATGGGACTTTAGGGTTTTTGATTGGATCAAACACCCTAGCGCCAAAGGCCTTGTGCTTATCCTTTGTTGGCGCCATCTAGGAGGATTTTAGGAGACTCTAACCTAATTGGATCCAGGTGACTCATCCACCAATCAGATTTAGATCTGATTAAATCAACAAAGGGTTGTGATTGGTTGATGCTGTGTGGCACTACATGGCGCAAGCTTAGTCTATTTAAGACCTTCTTACACGTATAGGGTTTGGGTGTCATAAATTCCACACTGCAAGGCTGCCGCTCCCATCTATTGCTCCACGCCCTCTCATCCTTCTCCTCTCCCTCTCCCATGTCCAAAAGTTTTGGGCATAAATTAGCAAGCGATTTAAATCCAAGAAATTAGGCATGATCAAATTAGGCAAGAAGGCAATGCGCTGTTGCGAAGGAGACGAACATGCAGATCTTCAAAAGGAGTTTTGAAGATCCTATAGATCAGATCCAGATCTGATTCTTTGGAGATCATGATTTAGAAGAAGAAGATCTCCAGATCCTAGTCCGAGTGGATACCTGATAGAGGTCAGGCACGTGTATGGCTTGATCTAGAACTTTGGGTGTAGCAGATCATCGATAGGATAATCAGATTATCCAATCAAGGTATAAAATTTATATATGATTTAATTTTAATTTTAGATTTAATATCAAATCATTAGAATCAGATCCAAGAACTCTCAAATTTGATCAAAATTTGTTAAAAATTTTTTAAAATTTTTTTATAGATCTGATCAGATTATATCGATCCTATGGCGGAAAAACTAAGTTTTTCCTTCACAAAAGAGTTTGAGGAGGTACCCAAGAGTTGGGCACCTCAATCATTGTTCTATTTGGACTCTTTATTTAGGTATTTGACCTAGACAGAGACTCCTCTCTTACTCTCTATTTAAAGAGTGTTAAGCCATGAAATTTTGAGAGGATTAGATCTAAGAGAGAGGGCTTGGACATGGAGACCTTGGGCATATTAGAGTTGAGGGCATGAGATTTTGTAAAGGCACAAATTGTTGTGCCTAGGTGAGAGAAAAGGACCTAGCGAAGAAGGGTCATCCCTAGGATTTTTGTTTCGGATTTTCTTCTACCAATTTTTGAGAGAAGTGTTAGATGAATACCCTAGAAGCCAAATTCTTGTAATATACTTTCTAGAGGCAATTTTATAATTTTGACTAAAATTAATAAAAGAATTATTTTCTATTGCATTGTGTATTTAAAGTGTCTATGATAAATCCTTTAAGTTTACGAGTATGATAATACATATTTTCAAGAGTTAAAAATTTAAGGCATGTATTATCATAATTAACTCATAAATTACTCTGGATCATAGGATCATCATGAGGATGGTGATCGATCCAGAAGATCGATGTACGATCATCTCCTTAGAATAGATGAGTCTTGAGTCTATGGTGTGGAGACACTAAAGAGAGAGTACAAATACTTATTAAGAATGAGGGTACTGAGCATGACCATCTCGAGCTGTCATAAAGAAGTCTACCTTCTCATCGAATGCTACAGTTGTATGTCTGGTTCTTTGACTTAAGGTGCATCGGTAGTTCACCTTAAGTATGTTATAGTTTGACTACATCATAACTCGATCTCCTAGCTATCCAAAATCCTTAGGTGTATGTCGGCTAAAGCATGTTCATTGTAGAAATTGGATCTTACCAATAGAAGATCTATCAATCTCGATAGAGGAGTAGTCCTATGATGATCATGAGATTAATTTCTTAAGCCCATGGCCATGAAGAGTGAAATAATAGAAAAGAGTTTTTCAATAAGATTTCACATCAGACTTGAATCGAATGATTAATTCATATGATGGGTGTTGGGTTTGACGAGTTAATCTTAACCCTAATTGATGCGGACACCAGAGCCATCAGAAGTCGGTAACATAATTTAGATTCAATTTGGATTGAAGAAGCCATATCAGAATAAATCGACTTCAGTTTTTTTGTTCTAGTCCTTTAGATTTAATCAATTAGCCCTTTTGATGCATTTAGTTTTGGATCGATAGGACTATACTTGGGTTTATTTTGGATTAAGCCTTATTTGAAAAAAAACCATCATAAAAAAGCTAGCTTAGTCCACATCATCTTTGGAGCCACCATCCTGTTAGATATGTGTGCCCTAAAAGTCAGAATTGACTGATACTTGTAATACACTTCTAGGGACAAAATTATAATTTTGATTATAAAGAATAAAATGGGTTATTTTCTATCATAAATATGTATTTAGTGTCTGTGATACATCCCTTGAGTTAATGATAATGATAATTCATATTTTCAAGAGTTAGAAAATTTAAGACATGAATTTTCATTTATTAACTCATAAAATGCTCCTCCGTAGGATCATCATGAGGATGGTGATTGATCCAAAAGGTTGGTGTACAATCACTTCTTCATAGTAGATGAGTCTTGAGTCTACGGTGTAGAG
>QRFJ01005177.1:0-14624 GCA_006176705.1 Cocos nucifera
GATCATCATACGGTTATTCATAGCCATCGAAATTAAATTTTATTGATCGACATAGCTACGTCTATCAAATTGTGGTGATTTTTTATGACGATACTTTAACGATAATTAGTTAGATAATAAACTATGAAGATAGACTTTAAATTTTAAAATTATACCATATTTAGAGAAAAATAAAAAAAAATTTAAAATTAGCGACGACATTAGCCATAGCATTTTTGTCGTCACTAATAACGTATTAGCGACCCAGTCTGACTATTAGTGATGGCAAAATCTATTGCTAATAAATTTAAAATAAATTTAAATTATTTTTTATTAGCGATGATAACATGTCATCTCTAATAATTATTTACCATCGCTAATAATAATAAAATTTAATTAAAAAAATAAAATTATTTAGTATTCGCGATGGCTAATTTTCATCGTTAATACTATCGCTAATAATTATAGCGATGGCATAACCATCACTACTGCCATCGCTAATAACTATTAGATACGACTAAGGTTCCATCGTTAAAGCTATCAGTAAAAAGTATTATTAGCAACAACAATTTTACCGTCTCTAATTTTGTCACTAATACTCATTATTAGCGATGGCAAAAATGCCATCCCTAATGTCCATCTATTTTCTTGTAGTGTTGGCAAAGCTCTGGAGGATATAGAAGATAAGATCTTTACTATTCTAAAAAACCAATCTTTAGATCAGCAAAGCCCCGGAGGACACAGAAGATAAGATCTCCACTATTCTAAAAAACTGATATCCAGATCGACAAAGCTCCAAAGGGCATAGGAGATAAGATCTCTAATATTCTAAAATATCAATCTTCAAATTGGCAAAGCCCTGAAGGACACAGGAGATAAGATCTCTATTATTTTGTAAAATTGATCTTCGGATGGGCAAAGCCTCGAAGGGCAAAGAAGATAAGATCTCCACTATTCTAAAAAATCGATCTCCGCATCGGCAAAGTCCCGAAAGACATAGGAGATAAGATCTACACTATTTTAAAAAATTAATCTTCGGATCGGCAAAAGCCCCGAAGGACCTAGAAGATAAGATCTCCATTATCTTAAAAACTAACCTTTGAATCGGTAAAACCCCTAAAGGCAAAAAGGAGATAAGATCTCTCTTATACCAATCTTCGAATCGATGTTATATTGAATTTTTGTTAATTACCGATCTCTGGATCAACGTTATATTAGGTTTTCACTAATTACTGATCTCTGGATTGATGTTATATTAGATTTCTATTGATTACCAATCTTCAGATCGATGTTATATTGGATTTTTATTAATTACTGCTCTTCAGATTGATGTTATATTGAATTTCTGCTAATTACCAATTTTTGGATTGATGTTATATTCGATTTCTATTGATTACCAATCTCTGGATCAATGTTATATTGGATTTTTGCTAATTATCGATCTCCAGATCAACGTTATATTGGATTTCTATCGATTATTGATCTCCGGATTGACATTATATTAGATTTTTGTTGATTATCGATCTCTAGATCGACATTAAATTGGATTTCTACTAATTATCGATCTCCGGATCGACGTTATATTGGATCTCTACTAATTACCAATCTCCAGACGAATGTTATATTGGATCCCTACCAATTTCTAAATTCAAGAAGAGGTACCCTTAAACCTCAACTCAATTTTATTGAAAAGCACGATTGTGAACACCTACTACAACAATCTACATCAGGACTAAACTGAGGTTAGTTGACCAAGGATAGTTGTTATTTGTTATAACTTAGAAAAATTTCTTGAGCAAGAAATTAGTGTCTTATGACAAATCATATCAGATTAGAAAAATCTGGTGTCACATACACAGACAACTATATGGGAAAAGAAGGAAACTTTCATTTTATCAAAAAGAATTTTAATAGAAAGCCCAAATTGGGCTAATACAAAATGATACAAAAAAAGGTACAGGAATCAAGCGTTAGCCTATGGAGCCTTCACAAGAGCAGCCGTCTGGTCATCTTCTAACCATATGACCTCAATGGCTGAGACCGTAGTTGGAGTTGGCATAGGAGCTAGTGCAGGGGTAGGAACCTCAAAAGGAGCTGGCACATTGGCATGAGAACAGAGCTAATCCATGATGACATTGGAGATAGACTATGGCACATCTGCTGGAGAACCTGCATTCGATGTCACCAAGCATTCGCCCTCGACGCTAGGGCAAGGCCGGTCTCCTGGATAACGTTGCACAAATCTAAGTTGGAAAAAAGTTTTCCAACTAGATCCTTACAACTATTGAACCCACTATCAAAGACCTCTCTTGAAGCCTCCATGGCCTCCTCGTTTGATAAGTACCACAAAAACACCATTAAAAGTAATAATTTATTAATTTACTTATACTTATTTTTAATAATTAAATACTTTTATTTATTATTTTTAGAAAATATATTTATCAATGAAAAGAGCTCATTTTTTTGATCGTAATGAAATAAGTTTGGAGCAAATCAAAATTAAAATAGACTAGATATGAATTTTCAAAAAAAAAAAAAAAGCTCAGCCGGCTTGCCCAGCCAAGCCGGTGCGCCCAACCAAGCCCTCGAAAGTAGCTCAGTCGGCATGCCATTTAAGCTAGCTCAGCCATAGAAGCTGACCCATCAATCCATAAAATCTGGCATGGGCTGCCAGCTCAGTCGAAGGCATCAAATCACAGGCTACCACATGATGGACCAAGACCCTTAAAGGATTTACAAAAAATCTCACATAGTGTTCAGGGATAAAATGGTAATTTCATAAGCTAAGATGTGCAGTGATTGGTTGCGGTCTATGGTACACTCGATCTATAGGGTCCATATGAACAGTAATTGCGCCATCTTATGGCTACGATTGATTTTGATCAAGATCGAATGGCTGTGGTATTTTTCTAATCTGATTTAAATTTCATCTCTCCCCAGTGCACGATCTGATGGTTCTAGATGCTCCAGGCAATGATCCAATGACTGGATTTCTTCCAAAACCAGATCCAATGGCTATCATCTTTTCCTAATTTGATTTGATTCCCAGCTTCTTATTTCACCTGATCAGACGACCGCGTGCATTCCAAGTGATGATCCAATGACGAAAAAAGCTCCCGATGGTGATCAAGCTTCCTTAGCGCAATCCAAGAGCTGAAATCTCATCATCAAGCATGAATGGATGGCCAAAATTAATTTTGACTTGATCTAGATTATTATATATCAATTTTTGGTATTTTTTGGATCGTTTAATCAAATCTAATGACCAGATTTCATCCAAAAGAGCATAATTCGACAAGGCTTTATTAGGGACTATTTTAATCCGATTTTCATCAGGATTTCTCCATATTTGATGATTAAAACTTCTTCTTAGTCCCACATTGCCTAGTAGAAAATACTCTAGCTCTCCAACACATATTTAAGGACCCCCAGGCCTCCAGAACTCATTATCTTAGGTCATAGAAAGATGATGGTACAGGTTAGAGCCATGCCTGAATTCAAGGTTGCTTCGAGATAGATGATGCTAAGAGGAAGAGCTGACTTCTACACCATTTCAATGCCAACACCGATTTAAGATCAAGATCAACTGCTTTTAATTTTTTTTTCTTTTCTTTTTAAATTTCATGTATTTAAATTCTAAACTTTTAATTAATGCAAATTTTATTTTTAATTATTTAAATTTTATATACTTTATTTTTATTATAAATTTAATTTTAGCTTTTTATTTTATCGCAAGTAGATACTAAGATCTAGGTAGTAGATCTTAGTACCAAGTTTATCTTTATGTATTTTTTAAATTTTATTTTTTATTTATAATTTTATTTTCTAACTTTGATTTTTTTAAAATCTTTTTTTAATAAAAATGAAAGATTTTAAAATTAAAATACTATCATTTCTATGGATTCGATTCGACTCACTACTTACTATCTATTTTTAATTGATTTAAAAAATTAGAATTAAACTGATAAATATGGGGTCCTAACATTGCAGTCTTATCATCATCGAAGGCCTCAGAGGATTTGTACTCCTCCATGGTGTGAGCAGCTACAGACTTTCAATGCTTTAGATCCCTCTAGTACACCAGGAGGGCTTTGTCATGGGTGGCCAGTGTGTGATCTCGAGAAGACACCTTGCCTTCTAGCTCCTTCACCTTGGTCTCCAATTTGGGGATCTTGGATACCTCCTGCTGCAGCTCTAGTAGCCTCTTCTCTTCCTTGTTGGCCTTTCTTTGGAGATCCAACAAGGCTTTATTCTTCTCTTTTATTTCAGTGAGTTTCTCTTGAAGTTGCTTCTTCAACCTCTTAGCAAACTTCACCTCCTTGGTGGCTTCATCCTCTGCCGCTTTTTGGTAGCCCTTCGTGGACTGTAGTTCTTCTTCTAAGAACTTATTTTCGGCTAGCCACTTCATATGTTCAGCGAACAACCTGAAATACGAAGTGGCCTGACAAAAAAAAAAGGAAAAGTAATGTTAGGTCGGTAAATAATTGATGTCAAAAAAAAAAGCCAAAGAATTCTCTTACATCCAAGATGCTGCTGAAATCGTAGTTGAGCAGCTCATCTGGCTCAAGATCCTTTCTGCGGGCATGCAGGTCTTGTTGAGGCATCACGGCGTATAGTAAATCCTTTCCAAGGGTCGCTATGTCCTGCATAGAAGCTTGGGCAAAGTTGATCCAGTCGATGGAGCTTGATGGTGGGTCAACCAATGGAGTTTTTGGCCCTCTAGATAGTCGAGTTGGATGAGCAGATGTCGAGGTCGGTGCAGCTGGTGGACTAGGCCTCAATGGTGCAGCAGTAGAACTTGACTTCGGATAGGTCATGAGCTCCTTATGAGGCAGATGGACCATCTTGGTAGACTGTCAATGTCCCTGGGACATTGGAGAAGATGCTGGTGAGGAGAGGGCGCTGATAGGTACCGTATTGATGACTAGCACCCCTACAGTGGAAGACGGTGCATGTTGCGGAGATGCCGAGGTGGAAACAACAGCATCCTTCCCCTTACTCTTCTTCATTGAGGGAGGGTCAGAAGACTTTGGCTTCCTTTTCCTTTGCTCTATAAGCCTCCTGGGATCGAAGCTCATGAGTGCTACAATGATCAAGGAGAAGCATAATGGTTAGATAAAAATCAATACAAGAAAGTTCAAAGAAAATATGATGATGGACTCACTCTAGAGGGAGACATGTCTGATGGTGGAATTGAATAATGATTGGTCCATCATCAGTTGATTGAGCTTGGGCATCCTCATACCCAGCAGCTCTTCGAAGGCCTCCTTGTCTCTAGAAAGAATAGTCTTATGGGAATTCTAGTTAAGCAGGGGTCTACCCCAGCTAGTTCTGAAACCTTAAGGGATATCATAGGAAATGAAGAAGAAACGATTTTTCTAGTTATGATTGGAGGAAAAGAAGGACCAAACTTACAATTAGGTTCGGGCAAGAAGTATCACCAATCTTTTTCTATGGGATACTTTTTTAGAATAAAAAGTGCTATGAAAAGAGAAGTCCTGAGTACTACAGCAACAAAACTACAACAAATGATGAAAACTAAGATAATCCTAATAGCATTGGGAGTGATTTGGGTTGGCTGCAACCTGCAAAAGTTCAAAACATTGCAAATGAAGGAATGAAGAGGAAAGCGCAATCCTGGCTAAAGTGACTTATCATAAAAGGCCATACAACCCTTAGGAGGCTATGTGACCTGGTCACTTGGACTAAAAGCTATGAGTCGAAAGTTTGTAGAGATAAAATACTTCTTCTTGTGCCTTTTTAGATCAACATCTATTAAGATTGAAGGCTCAGTACCAAGACCAAAATAGTTTAGAAATTCTCTTACCAGAGACTCTAAACGATCATGACCGAAAGTGTTGGCCTCGATGGTTGCCTGTGATGGATTATCCACTTCAATGGCCAATCGGGGCTAGGTGGTCCAAATGTCATGGTCATCTAGGATTATCTCCCCCTTCTACCACCACCAAGAGAGGTACCCTCTTAGGAATACATGATTGGAATGAAAGAGGAGCAAAGAAAACAAAGAGGGATGGAGAAAAAGAAAATAGGAGAAGGAAACTCAAAGAAGAGGGAATCCTAAACCTACAAAGGAGAGGAAGAAATCTACCTAAGAAAAAAGAAAGCCTTCTCTATGAACTTTGATGGCCCTCCTCAAGCTCCGATGACCATCGAAACCATCTCCTTCTTTGACTGTCTAGGTGCATGGAAGCTTCCAAAAACTTGGCAGCAAAATCCTCGCTCTAGAAAGAAAACAATAAAAATGATAGTGGAATGGACGATACCCTATATATAAAGAGAATTAATGGCCTAGATTAATCTGCTCACCATTGGATTTAGGCCACTTGTTAGTCATCCGAAGAGACTGCAGAAAGGCCATTTCAATGCCCCCATTTTGATTAAGCCACATAAGCTTGATCTATGTGATAGTTCAGCCGGCTAACGGATGAGTGATACATGCCCCATATCGCCTGAGTCATAGTAGAATAACCAATGATGACTTCATGCTCCCCCATGCTTTCTTAAATATCAGGTATGGCAAATACAACAAAAATTCTTTGAATGAGGTAGTGCGTTGCTTCAAATGATTAAAAAATTAATTCTGACAACCTTGCAGCATGATTCTCGATGAAGTTGATTAATAATCCTTTAAAAAGCTATTTTCCGTACTCGTCATAGTTTTACTCTAGGTTCGAAAAGTGGAGGGCAACTATTGGTACGAACAATCATCACTAGCCACGTGGCATTATCAGGAAGATCATCACTAAAGACAAACAAATATTGGTCCCAGATCGATAAAATACTGACCTGAAGCCCTATCAAATTCATACCACAGCCAGATGGCATGTTCGCTTAATCGAACCAGATCAGTAATCTATCAATGACAACAGCATCTAGATCGATTAATCACCATCCTCAATGATGTTCTGGCTCACTAAGAATTAAGGACGGTATTTGACCAGCCTTCAGATGGCAACACAGAACTAGATTAGTACATTACCGCTCCAGAAGCTTGCTACAGTCTTCATCCCATGGTGGATCGATTTCTTACAGACCTCAGTAGTAGTAATTCACCAGCGTGATCATGGGATTAGCTTGTCACTGGACCCTCCATTCTTAGATCGGTAAAACATCGATCTCACCCTTAGCGGGAGGCCATCTATGCTTATTATATCAAGATTGGCAAAATACCGACCTCGCTATATAGCGACATCGGTAAAAATTGATCTCGACATGATCTGAAAAATTGATTAACTTCTAATTGCTTTATAGTCAAGTTACAGCTATCCTCTAGACATATCATAGCTAATTGCCATCAAGGCAAATGACCAACAGCTACTATCTAGTTGGTCACTCTGTTATAACTAACTAATGACCTAACAAACTCTCTTAAGGCCTAAGCAAATCTCTCTATAAATAGAGGGGTAGGATACCTTTCCAAAAAAAGCACAAGATTTATAGAGTCAAAACTCTATTAAAATCCACTCTTGACTTCTCTACTGAAGGAAGATCAAAATTCTTTTTTATACAATCCCTCATTCTATGTTTCAATCTTCTATTTCTATTATCCATTCATAAGGCTTCAGCAGACTTAAGCATCGAAGGATCCTAAACTAGAAGATACCTTATCGATTCTTGAACATTTTCTTGAAGATTGGCTTGTGATCTTGATTGACCCAACCCCAATCAACTCTCCAGCACGAATCTTTTCGAAGAACCTAAAGCCCTACTCCAACATATACATACATACATACATACATACATACATACATACATACTTACATACATAGATATATATATATATATATATATATATATATATATATATATATATATATATATATATGTACGTATGTATGTATGTATGTATGTATGTATGTATGTATGTATTATTGCATTAAGACTCTGGTGGTTGTAGATATGGTTGAGGGTGAATATCAATTCGAAAATTGAAGCACCAAAAGAAACTTGCAAAAGAAGTCCATGCACACCGAAGCTTTATTGGTGGGAGAACCTCCGATGCTTAAGTTAATTGAAGGTTGAGCACAGTAGAAGAGAGTAAGAGCTTCGCCAAGCATAATTAAGCTTAGATTAGCTTACCTTAACAGCCTGTTTAGATTGGAGGTACATGAGGGTTTATAAGGAAAAGAGGGGAGAGGGTAAAGAATGAATCCCACTTTGGAAAATTTTTTTGGAAGATAATGTAAGCACACAACGTTCTAGGCATCACCTAGCTCTGATACCAGATGTTGGCACACCAACTGATATCACCTCTCCATGATACTAATTGATGTTCCATGATATCGCTCGAACGTCAATCATCTTGGCATCATAAGCTTCGATACCATGTTGTGGAAGCCCCTGATCTTTAGCACGGACCTGAAGGAATCCGTAACATTCTCTATGGATAGTAAATCATCGATCCTCCACCTGGATCTATGATGGGATGCCTCCCTCCTTGGGCTTGAGAAAGACTCTCCTTTCTTTAGGGCTTCTTCAAGAACCCTAGGGCGATAACTCTAGAGGAAAGAGAAGAAGAGAGTTGAGGGAGAAAAGGTCTGTATTCCATAGCTTAATGAAATCCTAATACAACCTATGTATTTATACATAGCCATTAGGTCCGACCAAAAAACTCTTTGACTAACCTAATACATGAAAGCACTCACCGAGCCCATGTACACCCATGTCTCCCATGCTCTCATCCTTTGGATGTAGACCTAATTCATACATGAATTAGCCTCCTTAAGACCTCTCAAATTAGGCCTTAAGACCCCTAGGATCAATCCAGACCTTAGTCCAAAATAGACCCTCACGTAACTCTGCCCGCGCACTGAGCCGGCTAAGTTCCACTATGTCGGCTTAGTCCAAAACTGAGCTGGCCTAGTCCTATGCCGTGCCAGCAGTTTCAAACGTGCAGCTCTCTATTTTGCCTATGCATTAAGACTTAGCTGACCTAGTTTTGGACTGAGTCGGCTAACCTACAGAAAATCTTCTTTCTACAGTCTTAATTCTTCGGCTTTAGTTCCTTGTTTCATCTTATATTTCAGATCTTCGAAGCACCAACCAAGCTCCTAGAATCTCTGGAGCCAACCTTCTGACTCCTCTCGTGGCCTCCCAAGATTTGGGAGCACCATAAATCCTCATAATCTCCACCTTGGTGCTCCCAAGTCTTGGCAAACCTCTCGATAATGACCTCCTACATGATCCCACTGTTTCTGCACACTCGACAACCCCTTGTGTAATCATTACCTCTGCCAATCCTCTTCAGCTATTGTGTACCCTTGAGGCCTTTTGGATGACCACCTCCACCACTGAAGATCTTGGCTTGCACCTCTGCACCATCCTAAAATTGTAGGATCTATTCTGCTTAGCAGCTGCATCACTTTTTTTGAACTTTCATGAAGAACCTACAACGTTCCTATATCGGCACTTGCTACAAATCCTGATTGAAGGAAAATCCTGATTTCTCAGATAGGTTTGTTCAGATCTGATCGGATCAAGAGATATATTTCAAAAACTTTTTTCTTTGATCCAAATCTGATCTATGATATTTCAGATCTGATTTTTATTATTCTAATAATTACATAATATATAGATAAATTAATTCAGATTTAATTTATTTTGATGTAGGATAATCCTATTATCCGTTGATGATCCTGTAAGCAGTGGAAGGTTCTAGATCTAGCCACACAAGTGCCTGACCTCTACCGATATCCACTCGAGCTAGATCTAGAGATCCTCTTCTTCTCTATCATGTCTTCAAAAATCAGATCTAAATCTGATTTGAAGGATCTTCAAAATAGCTTTCGAAGATCAGCAGTTGTCCTTTGCAACAGCGCAGCCTTCTAGCTTTCTGTCGTCTTTCTTTCACCTAGATTGCACCAACTGAGATCCCAAACTTCTTTGGGCATGGAGAGGAGAGGGAGAAGATAGAACTTGGCATGGAGGAGGAAGAGAGAGGCAGCCTTGGGGCATAGAGAATTGTTCTTTTAATTTTTTTTTGAGTTGGGCGCAGGGTCTTATTTATAGACTATGCATGTGATCCAACTCCTCTTCATCCCAACCAATCACAACCCTTTGTGAAATCAGATCTAAATCTGATTGGTGGGAATAGAGTCTCTTGGATTCATCCTTAGATGGCACCTAAGACCAGTCAAAGTTGGTTCTTAGGAGGAACTCTAATCTGAAATCCAAAAAGGAGATGGAGTCCCTATCCAACAAGGGACTCCTGGGCGCCTCCAAGCTTGGGCACACGCCACCCTGGCATGCGCCCTCCTCCTTGCCAGGTTTCTGGCAGGGGACAAGCCCCACCAGCTCTCCAATAGGTGCATGTGACACATGGACAGAAGTCAAAGTATCAATGGTCAACATTTGACCAGTCAAAGGTCAACTTTTGACCAAAGTCAAAGGATGAGAAATGGCAGGTGACCAAAAATGGCAGGTATTATCTTACAAAATAAGACAACCCTTTTCTAACTTGGACAAGCTCCAGTCAGACCAAGTGAAGGCCTCTGATCGAGCACAAACTCCTTTGGCTCAGTCAGGACAACTTATTTATGATAGTAAAAGAAGAACGTTAGGTTCAATCGAGTGCTAGCACGATTTTCTTGAACCTAATTGAATCTCATTCAGATCAATTGAACTGGATCAGTTCAATTGATGATCACCAGATTCAAACCCTTATTTGTGTGATCCAGTTAGGTTCAGTTCTGTATGGTAATGGGATATGTCATGATCTCTATCATCGACATCATCGAAACTCCTTTCGATGGATCAGAACTCTTCTGATTCGAACAGCTAGAATGATCGATCATCTAAATCATTCTAATTGCTCCCAAAATCCACCAGTGACACCTAGCAGTATATGGTGGCAACCCATCAGAGCTGAATGCGAACCTCTTGGTGCAGCTACCTGTGTGATTAAGTTCTTCTATCTTGAGCCCCGATCAGATTAGGGTTAAGGTGAACTCGTCAAACCCTAGTTTCTGTCATATGATGTAATCATTCGATTCAAGTCCGATGTGAAAACCTAAATAGAAACTCTTTCTATTATTTCACTCTGCCATGGCCATGGGCTTCTGGACTTGATTCTCATGATCATCATAGGGCTGCTCCTCTACCACCGAGGTAGATAGATTCCATCTTGATGCAATCCAGTTCCTACAATGAACATGCTATAGCCAACATACACCTCAGGGTTCCGAATGGCTAGGAGACCGAGTTATGGTGTAGTCAAACTATAACACCCTCAAGGTGAACTACGATGCACCTCAGATCAAAGAATCAGACACACCACTGCAGCATCGAGTCAGTCATTGACGAGAAGGTAGACTTTCTAATGACTACTCGAGGTGGTCACGCTCAGTGCCCTCGTTCTCTAACGAGTACCTGTACTCTCGCTCCGAGTGTCTCCACACCATAGACTCAAGACTCATCTACTAAAGAGAAGCGATTGTACACCAACCTTCCGGATCAATCACCATCCTCATGATGATCCTATGGTCGGGAGCATTTTATGAGTTAATAATGATTATTCATGTCTTAAATTTTCAACTCTTGAAAATATGAATTATCATTACCATTAACTCAAAGGATGTATCACAGACACTAAATACATATATGTGATAGAAAATAACCCATTTTATTGATTATAGTCAAAATTATAATTTTGCCCCTAGAAGTGTATTACAAGTGTCAGCCAATTCTGGCTTCTAGGGCACATATATCTAACAATCTCCCACTTATCCTAAAGCCAATTGGCTACAAGTCTAAGTCCCATCTTCTCAAGGTGGGCTTCGATCTTTTGCTGTCCCAACGGCTTTGTAAGTGGGTCTGCCGCATTGTCTACGGAGTTGACTCTCTTGACCTCGACGTAATCCTTCTCGAGGTAATCATGGATGAGGTGGTATCGCCGCTCAATGTGCTTGGATTTCTAGTGAGACCTCGGCTCCTTAGCAAGGACTATGGCGCCATTGTTGTCGCAGTACAGAGGAATGGCATCTGATGGCATTACTCCAATTTCTGTAGCAAACTTCTTGTACCAGAATGCTTCCTTCGCAGCCTCTGATGCAGCGATATATTCTGCTTCCATGGTGGAATCTGCTCTCATGATTTGCTTGAAACTCTTCCAGCTGACAGCACCACCATTGCACACAAACAGACTTTCAGATGTCGACTTTCGATCATCTACATCAAACATGAAATCTGAGTCTGTGTATCCCTGGACTTGGAGTTCTCCATTACCAAAGACCAACATCATATCCTTAGTTCTTCTTAAGTACTTAAGGATACATTTCACAGAAGTCCAATATTCTTCACCTGGATTTGACTGATATCTGCTTGTGACACTCACAGCATGGGCTATATCAGGTCGTGTACATAGCATGGCATACATGAGGCTCCCTATTGCAGAAGCATAAGGGATCTTGCTCATGCATTCTATTTCCTCAGGTGTGCTAGGGCACATCTTCTTGGAAAGATGAATACCATGTCTGAAGGGTATATATCCCCTCTTAGAGTTTTCCATACTAAACCTCTTTAGTACTTCCTCTATGTACATCTTCTGTGAAAGTCCTAGCATCCTATTCGGTCTATCCCTATAGACCTTAATTCCTAGAATAAAGGATGCTTCACCTAGGTCTTTCATGGAGAATTCCTTGGACAACCATATTTTGACTATCGTCAACATGGAAATATCATTCCCAATAAGGAGGATGTCATCCACGTACAATACGAGGAAGACAACAGTGCTCCCACTGACCTTTTTGAAGACACATGGTTCCTCTTCATTTTTGATGAAACCAAATATTTTGATCACATCATTGAAATGAGTGTTCCAGCTCCGAGATGCTTGCTTAAGTCCATATATGGACCTTTGCAGCTTGCAAACCTTGTGATCAGTATCACTGGATGTGAAACCTAGCGGCTGTTCCATATAGATATCTTCCTCAAGATATCCATTTAAGAATGCCATTTTTACGTCCATTTGCCATATTTCATAATCGAAATAGGCTGCAATGGCAAGCAATGTGCGGATGGATTTTAGCATAGCCACTGGGGAAAAGGTATCCTGATAGTCAATGCCTTCGCGTTGACTATAACCTTTTGCCACTAGTCTAGCCTTGAATGTCTCCACATTTCCATCTGCACCAATCTTTCTCTTGAAGATCCATTTACACCCAATAGGTACTATACCTTCTGGTGGATCTACCAAGGTCCAGACTTGGTTTGAGTGCATCGAGTCAATTTCTGACTGCATTGCCTCTAGCCATTTCTCGGAGTCGATATCTGATATCGCCTCGTTGTAGGTTTTGGGATCATCACCATGAGCACCATTACCTATGAGGAACATTTTCTCTACTTTCTCTGAAATAATACCTAAGTATCTTTCAGGAGGATGAAAAACTCTTTCCGATCTACGAGGTGGAGGAGGTAGTGTTCTTATTGGCTCAACCTGATTTGGTTCCAATTGGTCCTTAGCTCGTTGTACTTGTGAGACTTTCTCATCAAGCTTAATCTGCTTTCCAATGCCGCTATCTTGAATAAACTATTTTTCAAGAAAGATGGCATGTCGACTCACAATCACATTGTGGTCTTCTGGAATGTAGAAATAGTATCCTAATGACTCTTTAGGATATCCTATGAATCGAGCTCTGAAAGGACCTAAACTCTAACTTGTCCGCTTGTTGTCTTTTGACATGAGCCGGACAACCCCAAATTCTGAGATGACTCAGACTTGGTTTCTTACCATGCCATATCTCATACGGTGTGGTAGGAACGGTTTTAGAGGAAAATTCCTATTCAGTAGATAAATTGAAGTTAATAATGAGTGTCCCAAAGAAAATCAGGGAGGTCTGTGAAGCTCATCATGGATCGGACCATATCCAATAGAGTCCGATTTCTCCATTCTGAAACCCCGTTGAGTTGAGGTTTCCTGGTGGAGTCCATTGAGAGACTATGCCATTTTTCTTGTAGATAGTCTAGGAATTTCTGGCTAAGGTATTCACCTCCTCGATCTGATCGAAGAACCTTAATGGATTTTTCAGTTTATTTTTTTTCTACTTCATGTCTGAATTCTTTTGAACTTTTCAAAAGCTTCAGACTTGTATGTCTCATAAGATACACATACCCATACCTAGATAGATCATCGATAAAGGTAATGAAGTAGACAAAATTGCCTCTAGCCGGCACATCAAATGGGCCGCACACATCAGTATGTACTAGGGCAAGAAGATCTGTGGCCCTTTCCCCATGTCCTAACAAAAGGGAGTTTAGTCATTTTGCCTTGAAGACAAGATTCACAAGTTGGATATGACTCAGAAGTCAATGGACTCAATAGCCCATTTTTCTCCAATTTGTTGATCCTATCTTCTGCTATATGACCTAATCTCAGGTGCCATAGATACCTGTCGTTTGGACTATCCCTAGGTCATTTGGCATTCACGTTTTGCTCGATAGTTAGAACAGATACATCAATATGTAGCTGATAAAGATCGTTAATAAGAAAACCATTTGCAATTTTATTTCTTTCATAAAGAATGTTACAATGGTCCTTAAAGAAGGTAATCACATAGCCTTCTAGTGCTAAGCATGAAACAGAAATCAAATTCCTGCTAGCTGCAGGCACATAATAACAGTCTTTCAAA
>QRFJ01005177.1:15481-27981 GCA_006176705.1 Cocos nucifera
TAATACGTTATTAGTGACGACAAAAATGCTATGGCTAATGTCGTCGCTAATTTTAAATTTTTTTTTATTTTTCTCTAAATATGGTATAATTTTAAAATTTAAAGTCTATCTTCATAGTTTATTATCTAACTAATTATCGTTAAAGTATCGTCATAAAAAATCACCACAATTTGATAGACGTAGCTATGTCGATCAATAAAATTTAATTTCGATGGCTATGAATAACCGTATGATGATCTGATAGATAGAGATCACCGATAGATTCAAAAACTTATAATGATCATCTTGGTGATATTTATAGCATACTATTAAAATTTTACGTTAATTAGACATCGTTATTATGGTCAATTTAGCATGAAATGATTTGAACCATTAAATAAAAAATGAGTGATCAAAAAATCAAATAGCATCTGATTATAAAATATTTTTTTAGATAAATGATCTTTGCTACTATTGTAATCATTTGTACGGTGGTGATCATCACTACTACAGAAAAGGGCTAGGGCAGCGGTTCATAACTACTGCCGTAGCCCAAAAAATCATTGTCATATGCTATGATAATAGTTCTTTAACTGCTGCTACTACAGCCATTGCTGTAGCTCTATAGCAGTAGTTATTGCAGTGATTGTTTGAACCGCTGTCATAGATAGCCTATTGTAATGATTTATAAATCGCTGCAATAGATCGATTTATAGTAGCGGTTATGTAATCGCTACCATATGTTACTATAGCAGCGGTTACATAACCACTGCTATAGATAATCTATAGCAGTAATTTCTTAACCGCTGTCATAGGTCTAATGCAGCGATTGACACCGTTTATATCAAAAATCTATGACAGTGATTGGCATGGATATGGCAGTGATTATAAAATCACTATCATAGATCTTGAATAATTAAAAATATTAAAATTTTTATTTTTTTATATATTTTATCTGATAAATATAGATATATAACATAAAAAAATATAATAAATATAAAAGTTATTCTAAAATACTAAAATTTTATTATCGAATAAAATTTATTGTAATATTTTTAAAAAAAATAAAATACATCAAAAGTTCCTAAATCTACATCATCGTCATCGTCATCGGGAGCCAGAGTCGGAGCTGGTACTGGAGTCGAAGCCGGAGCTAGAGCTAGAGCTAGAATGCGGGCCAACATATCCTCAAAGCCCGTGACTCTAAAATGCACGTTAAGCGTCGACATCATGTCTCTCACGATGCCCTCCAGATGAGATGCATGCTCCTTAGCCCGATTTGCCCACATCGCAACATGATCTGCCCGTGCCAATGCCTCCTCAAGCTCCTTCCAATTGATGACACTGAAAGTTATGAGGAGACGCTCGTCTTGAACTAGTAGCTCATCAGCGTGTGTCCGGATCTGCATCGGATCATCTCAGAGTGCTCAGGCCCCAAGACCTGAGATAGATGGTCATGGGGCCCAAAGATATCCGGGCCATCATGATCTGCAACGTTAATGAATATTAATCAATATAACATGTTGAACAATAATATTAGTATGGCATCAATAAATAGTCTCTAATATGTACATTAATCAATTGACGGGTCTATCATTACGCAATGCAATAAATAAAAGCAACAAAATATAAACATCCAAAAAATGTTATGCAATAAATTCTACAACATGAATTACATTCATAAATAATTAAGGATGAGCAACAGTCGTAGATCCGATTTCTTGCACGAACCTTGGTGTTAATTCAGAAACTTGAAAGAAGAATAAAATAGATGATGGTGGCACCTTAGGGCTTAAAGTTGGAACCTTAGAGAGACATATCAAATTCTATTCACTCAGAAGCCGAGCCAGCTTTGTGCCTGAGATAGTCGACTCCATGCCTGAGACATCCAACTCGGATCCTCCCCCAGCTAGCTCGATCATGATCTGAGCCAGCTCGATTGCATATCCGAGCTGGCTCGGCTGTGTGCCATCCCCTCGATCACTTTCTCTCTCCCTCTCTTGATCTTTCTCACCGACGACGGTGGCGAGGCCGAACCCCTCCCTCCCAGCTTTTTCATCTCTCGATCTTTCTCTCTCCCTCTCTCGATCTCCCTTGTCGATGAGGTCGGATCCCATCCCTTCCTCTCTCACTCTCTCAATCTTCCTCATCGGTAAAGCCGGACCCCATCCCTTTCAATGATGCCAACGAGGCTGGATCCCCTCCCTCCCTCTCTCGCTCTCTCGATCTCCCACTCTTCCTCTCTCGATCTCCCTCGCTTTGTGAGGCCGGATCCTCTCCCTCCCAATGATGGCAGTGAGGCCGGACCCCCTCCCTCCCAATGAAAGCAGCGATGTCAAATCCCTCCCTTCCTCTCTTCCCTCTCTCGATCTCCCTCGCTGGCAATGGCGGCGAGGTCGGACCCCCTCCCTCCCTCCCTCCCACTCTCGATCTTCCTTGCCAGCGGCCAACGAGCGACCGACCCTCCCTCTCTTAATCTGTCGGTCTCCCTCTCAATATCTCTGTTTCTTAGTTTCGGATCTCGGAATCGGGTCCGACCTTCTGGGATCCATTAAGATTCGGGTCTGGTACTTCAACTACAGATCCATCGAATATTCAGGTTCGGATTCGGTATCAGTAATTAAAATTAGATTTAGATTTGAATATCTAGGTTCTGATCCGAATCCAACCCATTGACAGATCTAGTCCACAGCCGCCGACATGGCACAGCCCAAGGCTACCGCCACGGTACGACCCAAAAACTACGACATGCAGATAATTATAATATTTATAATAAATATTTATAATATTTATTATAAATATTTTATAAATTATTATAAATATACATGATTAATAAATAATACTATAAAATTAAAAAAATTATACCTGTGGCTATAGAGAGTGGATCGCACTGAAAGCTCAGAGGATCGTCGACGACAATGCTAGAGGAGGACGACGATACTAGAGATAATCTACGAAATAAAAATAAGATAGTAAGATAGAGAAGAGAGAGAAAGAGGAAAGAGAGAGAGAGAGAGAGCAGGGGCGATCGGGGATGGGGGCTAGGGGGAGGGGGCACAGTGACGAGGAGGCCCGGGAGGCACAGTGACGGAAGGGTCGATGACTAGAAGGGAGAGTGTGGGGGGTGGGGGGGTGGGTGGGTTTTAGCGACGGCATTCTTGCCATCACTAATAGTCATATTATCGATGGATTTCTGACTATTAGTAATAAAAGAAGCCATCGCTAATAAATTTAATTTTTTTAAAAAAAATTTGATTATAATTATGATTAAATTAATTGATTATCGATGGCTATTAGTGATGGCTCTATTTGCCATCACTAATAATTTTGAAAAAAATTATTCAAAAAATTTAAAAAAATATTTTTTAAAAATTATTAGTATTAGCGATCGTTCTCTATTTTTAATGACAGAGCCGCCATCATGAATACTTATACCGACAGTATTAGCGATGGCCAATTTATCATCGTTAATAAAAATTATGAAAAAAAATTTTTTGAGAAAAGTATTAGCGATGAATTTTTATTTTCAACGACGGAGATCCATCGCCGATAATTTTATCGACGATATTAGCGATGGCAAGTTTGCCATCGCTAATAGTCCTCAAAATCGAAGAAAAACTTTGCTCTCGCACTCATTCTCTCTTGTTCCCACCCCTCATCCTCCTCTCGCCATGCCAGCACCCAAACCCCTCTCACCCTCCAACCCTTCTTTCCTCCCTTCCCGCCCCATTCCTCTGACATCCAGTGGTAGCTCTGACCTTGCCGGCCCTGACATCCCTAACCCAACCCCGCGGCTGCCCCAACTTCACCGCTTCGAGCCCATATCCCTCCATGCCCACATCCACCCTAACCCCACTGGCCCCGAGCCGACCCCACAACCGTTGCCCCACCTCCCCCAACTCGTGGCCTTGCCCCGCTGGCCTGACCCCCCGACCCTAATGCGTGCTGCCTTTCCACATCCTCGAGCCATCGTGAATGCCCACTTCTTCCGCACCCTTCTCACTGATCTCCGCCGCCTCCTGCCAATCGGATTCTCCTCCAATCTCACTCAAGTGCTTTTCTTCCCAAAGATCCTCGAATCAGAGAAGAGAAGGAAAAAAAAAAAAAAAAAAAAAAAAAAAACAAAACCCTCACCAATTGTCTAAGCTTCTCTTGGCTGCTTCAAGCTCCCACCGGTACGGGCTGTCGAACGACCACCCCAAGCTTCCTTAGCCCCCGCCCGGAACGCTGCTGCCACCGCCTCCCTCCGCTACCACCACGGGCAGGAGGATGGCGGCCATAGCCACCATGGCCGTCGGCTGCTCCACCATTCCATGCGGTGGATGCCGTGCATGCCATGGAAGTAGCAGCAATAAGGCCAGCTGCCTCCATTGCCAGCAGAGTTCCCGCCGGACCCTTTTTGAGCTGGATTGGGGGGCCATTGCCGGCTTCTACGACCCCTGGTCTGCCCCGCCGCCTCTCTATGCCGCGGAAAAAGCCGAGAACCATGGTTACACAAGTAGTGGATCGATGCGGATAGCCACTGCCGCCGTCGCGAGGTAGCTATAGTGATATCACTGATAATCTGAGAAGGCAATTGAGTAATCTCTTCTCCTTTTTAAAGATTTATGTCATTGGAAGTTTTCAGTGTCACAGTGCTCTATTTTTCATATATTTCATGAGGGAAATCAAGTAGCAGACTATGTTGCTAGGTGATTTTCAATGGACTTCTTTAACTGATATTGATGCTCATGGATTCTCACTTATACAAGCAGATGTTTATGGTATCCAATTTCATAGATCCTCCTGTGGTTACTCAATTGACTAACATATTGAAAGTTCTGACAATATATTGCTGCAGCTTGTTACATGGAAAATTTATTCTTTGCCCGTCTTTATATCCTTGTGCAATCATTGTTGTCCGATACTTCCATAATCTCATGTTCTTTGTCAAATTGTAGATTAATTACATGGCGTATGGAAATTCAGCTAAGATCTTCTTCCTGGTTTGCCTACCGTACTTATTACTTGTTGTTATTGCTGTGTATATGTGCTTCTATTATATACGTACCACTTTCTGGCTCACGCTAGTCATCTCTGAGGTTGATGCTGGATTATGTTCTTTGGGCATCAGCAGTGTATGTTGCCATCATGTTTCTACCATGATTTTCAAAAGTTATTGGTTGCCTATAAATCTATGGATTAAACATCAGCCGATCTCCTTATCCTTTGACCCACATGATGTTCAAACTGATGGGACCTGTAATTTACTTTACTCATCCCACAACAAATGGGATGTTGGCTGGCACTTCAACTTTTTCCTGAAGGATGTATCTCATTTTTTACTTACTGATGGGAGCAGGCCATCATTTCATGTATGCATCATCATTTATACAAGTGGATATTTTATTTGGTGCAATCTATATGCAGCCCCAATTCTCTTTTGCAGGTGTTGCAATTGGGTTGTATCTCTCCCAATTTGTGATACTTATATGGGTTTTGTTGCCTTATTTTTTTATTTCCCAAATGATATGCTAATGGAAGCAGATACTAATGGGAATGGCCATGTAACTTATGATTATGCTGCTCTTGACATCTTACTTTATCTATGGGATGCGGGTTCAGCTGATGCTTTTGGGTTTTCTTTCTCAACACACCCATCTTTAAACACAGAGTTCAAATACTCAGATATTTAAACTAAGGCCAGGGTTCCTTATGCTGGATCTTATATTCTTCTTATTTAGCATCTTGCACGCACCTTTTCGATGCTTTTTACTCTTGCCATTGAAGGTCAGATTATGTTCAAATTGATAGACCCTGTATTTTATCTCTTCTTATTTGAAACGGGAAATGAATTGCTATTTCAGATGTCTCCCAAATGATGTGAGGCCTATTCTATTTACTGATGGGAGCCGGTCCGTCGTATACATGTTCCTTGTTACTCATATGAATGCACATTATAATTGCCAGATCCAACTGATGATGCTGTTGCTCCTGCTGCTTAAATACTTGTTCATAACTGGTACATACAGGAATGTGGGTTTTATTTTAATACTATACAGTATCTATACATCTGATTATATTTCTAATTCAGTCACAGCTTCGATCCTCCAGTGGCTCAATCCTTTTCGGCATCCTCATAGGCCTCGACGTCCTAGAGTTGGAGTGATGCGCATATGGAAGAGGTCGTGCGAGGCTTCTAAGCCAACCTCAGAGTGTTCGGGATGTTATCCATGATGCGGTCATCGAGGCACTTCAAGATAGATCCATAGTTGCATGACCAACTGGGCTCATCGTCCTAGCCATCACATCTGTTAATTCTATTAGTAAACTCTTTTATTTATTTTAAATTTTCATATTTAGAAGCTTCACATATTTAAGCTAGGCTTGAGTCGGAAAAGAAGATCTAGGAGCTAAAAATTCAATCTAATTATCCAATTGATGGACCGAGGGTATTTATAGTTCCGAATCATAAAATGAAACATGTAAGAATAATCTATTCAAGAATTAGATGAGAGTATCGAAAGATACACTTTCGTATCGAAAGATACACCTCTATATCGAAACTTACAAATAATCTTTTTTTTTCATCTTAGGATCCTGGGATATCTAGCTCTCATCTATCAGCTATTGAAGGCAAGAAAGAGAATGAGGAGGACATTACCTGATTTTTTTTATTTATATATAATTTTGATACTTGATAAAGCAGTATCTCAATATAAAATTATATAATTTATATTTTAATATAATATAATTAATTTTATATTTATATTTATGTTAAATAGTTATTATCTTATTTTAATAAATTTTAAAAAATATTATTATTTATTAGTAGATTTTAAATTATTTAATTTTTAATTTTTTTAATTTATATTTTAATATAATATAATTAATTTTATATTTATATTTATATTAAATAGTTATTATCTTATTTTAATAGATTTTTAAAAATATTATTATTTATTAGTAGATTTTAAATTATTTAATTTTATTTTTTTTAAAAAAATTAAAAATTATTAGCGATGACATTAGCGACAGCAAACTATCATCGCTAATATTTTTTTAAATTTAAAAAATAAATAAAATATTAGCAATAGCATTAGCAACAAAATTATTATTGCTAATGGTTTTTTGAGTTTTTTAAAAAAAATTAAAAATTATTAGCGATGGCATTAGTGACAAAAATGCCATTGCTAATAGATTTTTATCAATTTAATTAATAAAAATTAAAATTTTTAGCAACGACATCTTATCGCTAATATTGTCACTAATTAGTTATTAACGATGCAATAGTTGCCATCGCTAATAATGGCAATTAGCGATAAGAGTTTTTTAGATTGAATTTTGCGATAGTATTAGCAACAACAAGATTATTAGCGATAGCATTTAGCTGTCGCTAATAATCAGAATTATTTTAGTATGATCCAGAGATCAGTTTTTTAGAATAGTGGAGATCTTATCTTCGGTGCTCTTCGGGACTTTATCGATCTGGAGATCGATTTTTCACTAAGATGGTCAAGAGAATTTTGACATTTTAGAGAAATCTTTAATGAGATAAGATTTTCAAAACCTATATTCAAAGTTCATTGATGGTACACTCTTAGATTCTCAACGTTCCATATTCTCAGAATACTCGAACCATTCAAATTCTCGATTCTATATATCCCTAAATGTATTATTTCAGTAATTTGATACGACCCTTCCCAATTTGGAGTGAGTTTTCTATGCTCTAGAGGTTTTGAGACTTCAACTCGTCGAAGAACCAAATCACTTTTACAGAAGATTTTTGGCTTTACTCTAGAGTTGTGATATTTAGCCATCTTTTGTTTGTGTGTAGCCATTCCTATTTGAGCCATTTCCCTGATTTTCTCCAGCAGGTCGAGATCAGTTCTCAATCAATCTGAATTGCTTTCCTCATGGAAGTTTTTCATTCTTGATGTTGGGAGGCCGATTTCCATGGGCATCATTGCCTCCGACCCAAACATAAGTTTGAAAGGTATTTTCCCTATTGGTCATCTGAAAATGGTTCTGTAAGCCCATAGTATATTGTACAATTCATCTGCCTAGAGACCTTTGGCTTCAATGTCTTGGAGAATTATCTGATTGGTGACCTCTACTTCTCCATTAGATTGTGGATGTCCTACTAAAGTCAATCTGTGGTTGATATGTAATTCAAAATAGAACTTCTTGAATTTTGCATTATCAAACTGCTTTTTATTATCAGTGATAATTATTCGAGAAAGTCAGAAATGGCAGATGATTGATTTCTAGATAAAATTTTGTATTTTTTTTCAATGATTTGTACTAATGGTTTAGCTTCCATCTATTTGATGAAGTAATCAATGGCAATCACCAAAAACTTTCTTTATCCTATTGCCATGGGGAATGGTCCCAGAATATCTATCCCTCAGATAGCAAAGGTTTAGGGAGCTATAATAAATATGAGTTTAGCAGTCGGTTAGTTTTGAATGTTTGCATATCTCAGGCATTGATCATATTTATTGACGAGATCCGCAACATCCTTTTATATGATTGGCCAATAATAATCCTGTCGGATTACTTTATATGTCAAGGACATGCCCCTTAAGTGATTGCTATAAATTCCTTCATAAATCTCCTGGAGAGCATAATTAGCCTCCAAGGGCCTTAGGCACTAGGGCAAAGGAAAAGAAAATGATCTCTTATAGCATTTTCCGTCCAAATTGACATACCATGGAGCTTGCCTCTTGATTTTACTTGCATCAGCAGGATCATTGGGCAGTATTCCTTCATCCATATAATCTATCAAAGGATCTATTCAGCTCGGATCATAATTCACTTGAGTAATCATTAGAACTTCCATGCTAGGTTTCTCAAAAACTTCAATAAATACTTTCTGATTGAGATTGAAAAGTCCTGATGTGGTGAGATGTGAAAGGGCATCTGCTCGGGCATTTTTTGATCTCAAAATTTGAATGATTTCGAGGTCATCAAAATTTTTTGATAATTCCCTTGTATTATATAAATATTGAGACATAATAGAATCTTTCTCTTCATATTGTCCTCGTACCTATTCGATGATAAGTTGAGAGTCTGTGAAGACTTTGAGCTTCTTAGTATTGAGCTTCCTTGCTATTTTGAGTTCCATAATGAGGGCTTCATATTCGACTCTATTATTAGAAGCTTTGAAGCCAAATCTTAGAACATGTTCAGTGATAGCTCCTTTTGAACTTGCTAAAATCAAACTAGCGCCACTCTCCTAGGCATTTAAGGCTCCATCCACATGTAGAAGCTAGTGAGATTCTCCAGTAATTTTCTTTTGAATTTATGGGACTAGGTCTTCTTTAGGTATTGAATATTTTACCACAAAGTCGCTAGCACCTGAGCTTTCATGAAAGATCTAGGTCGATAATAGATATCGAATCCACTGAGTTCTATGGCCCATTTAGCCAATCGGCTAGAGATGTTAGGTCATTGAAGGATCGACCTTAATGACTAATCTATTAAGATAATAATAAAGTGGGCCTGGAAGTATGGTCGAAGTCGTTTGGCTGTTGTAATAAAAAAATAGATCATTTTTTTGGTTCTAGAATACCAAGTTTCCACATCTCATAGTAATTTGTTGGTATAATAGATGGGTCTCTATGTCCCTGCATCATCTCGAACTTGAATCGAGCTAACAGCATTAGGTGAAGTAGATAGATATATGAATAAATTCTTGCTTTCCACTAATTTTGACAATAGTGGGACAGAGCCGAGATATGCCTTGAGCTTGTCAAAGGTGGATTGCCATTTTTTTGACCATCTAAAATTTTTGATTTGCTTCAGGGTTTTAAAGAATGGAAGGCATTTTTTGACTGACCTAGATATGAATCTATTAAGAGATGCAACTCGTCGCATAAGTTATTGTACCTCTTTTAGGGACCTTGGGGGCTTCATCTCAAGCAGTGCTTGAATCTTTTTAGGATTGGCTTCTATTGCTCTCTGTGTCATCAAAAAATCAGAAAATTTGCTGGCTGTGACTCTAAAAGCACATTTATTGGGGTTAAGCTTCATTTGGTACTGCAGAGCTCTCCAAATGCCTCTTCTAGGTCGGTAATGTGTCGATCTTTATCTATGCTCTTAATCAGCATGTTGTCAATATAAACTTTCATATTGCAATCGATCTAGTGCTTGAAGACTTTGTTGACTAGGCGCTGGTTGGTAGCACATGTATTTTTCAAACCAAAAGATATCATTTTATAGCAATACAAACCTTTGTCGGTGATAAAAAGCCATGTTCTCTTCATCTTCAAGAGCCATTCTGATTTGATTGTAGCCTAAGAAAGCATCCATAAAGTTTAACAGCTTATGTTCTGAGGTCACATCAATCAAATAGTCAATTTTTGGAAGAGGAAAGCTATCCTTTAGACAAGCTTTATTAAAATCAGTAAAATCGATGCAGATCCTCTATTTTTTGCTTGTTTTTTTAACCATCACAACATTAGCTATCTAATTTGGATATTGCGCTTCTCTAGTAAATCCAACTTTCAAAAGCTTGCCAACTTCCTCATCTATTGCCTTATGACTTTTTGGAGCGAAATTTCTTTTCTTTTGCTTCACGAGCTTATATTTGGGATCGATATTCAGCTTGTGTGATAACATCAGTAGGTACTCCTGGCATATCTAAAGCTGATTGCCAAAAGAAAGAAACCAATTTTTCCTTGAGGTCGGTATTTAATCAAGCTCCTATTTGGACAGTTTTTTTCAGATCTCTTCTTAGGGAATGGTAATAAGGGGTTCAGCAAACTCACCTCGATTTTTTCCATCCTCACCTTTGCGCCCTTGATCAAAAATTTTGATTGGTGAGCTTTTGGTTGGTTCTTTTATTTGTGAAGCTATTAGAAAATATTATCTAGCCAACATTAATCTCGATGCATTTCTCCAACTCCAAACTTGGTAGAAAATTGGACCACTAGGTAGTAGGTTGAGATCATAGCCTTTAGACCGTTGAGCCCAGGTCGGCCAAGAATTGTGTTGTACATAGAAGGTATCCTAATGACCAAAAATATAAGTCATACGGTCGATTGATAAGGTTCACTTCCGACAGTGACTGGTAGAGTAATTATCCTTCGACCGCCATTGAGTCATCTAAAAATTCGACCAACGGTGCACCAACCTATCTTAATTTACTTAGCACATTCATTTTTGAGAAAGCATTATAGAATAATACGTCTGCGGAGCTTCCATTATCCATTAAAATTTTTTTTACATCATAATTGGCTATCATCATGGAAACAATGATAGCATCATTGTTGGGTGTTTGAACCCCTTGAACATCTTCGTCAGAAAAGAAAATGACATCTTCGAGGTGCTGCCTTTTTGAAGAGGGACTTCTGGATGCCCTTCAAGATTCGCTACCTTCTAAGATCATATTTATGACTCCTGCGGTCAGTCAGTTATGCTCAGCAATGTCATTTGACTTCTGGCATGGCTCCAGCGCCTGATTCACCTGATCTCAGACATATTTGCTAAGGTAGCCCTAATGGATTAAGGCCTCAATCTCATCCTTAAGTTGATGCATTCTTGAGTGTCATGTTCGTGATCCTAATGGAAGCGACAGAATTTATTCTTATTTCTTTTGTCAGCAGAAGTCTTCATAGGATTTGGATGGCAGTGATATCCCTGATTTTCTATCTCCATTAGGATCTGCAATCGAGGAGCGGATAGGAAAGCATAGCTATCAAAATTTTGGAGAGGACTTCGGAACCTCGAATTTTTTCGTGGTTCACTACTACTCCTCTGATTCCTATGTTCTTCCTCACATGACCGCTTCTTTCCCTCTTTGTTCTTTTCTCCTTCTTACTCAACTTCTCCTCTTCCTCAGCATGGGTATATTTTTGGATTTGAGCCAACATTCCTTCATAGTTTTTCAAAAAGTTCTTATTAAGGAAGAAGATCAGACGGTAGCTTCTGAGTCCTTGCTTCAAAGCTGACATGGTGATAGACTCATTAAAGTCTTTAACTTCAAGAATGACCACGTTGAAATGAGCCATATACACTCGGAGCGATTCGCCCTCTTGCTACACCATGGAGAATAGGCCATCCGAGTGCTTTAGATGGAGATGGTTGCTCCTGAAATAGGATATGAAGAACCAACTCAATTGATTAAAAGATGAAATGGACCCCAGGTAGAGTCCAGAGAATCATACTCTAGCAAATTTCTTGATAGTGATGGGAAAGGCCATATAAAGAAAAGCGTCGGACACATCTTGAAGCCTCATCACATCTCTATATCCCTCAAGATGGTCTTGAGGGTCCGTGGAACCATTGAATGGCTCCAGGATAGACATTTTGAATCGGGCAGGAATCGATTCATTCAAGATTTCAGTGGAGAAAGAGGAAGTGAGATAAAAGTCCTTCTTATTCTGGGAAGGCCTTTCAAGCTGCATCTCTTTAAGTTTTCTCTTAAGATCTTGAAGCTTCTATTCAAGATCCGCCTCCCACAATGGCTTGCTACTGTAGAGGGTTGATTCAGCTTCATAAGAGTGCTCTTCTTGGTCAGAAAGGTTCTCTCGATGAAA
>QRFJ01005177.1:32981-46998 GCA_006176705.1 Cocos nucifera
TTTTTTTTTTTTTTCACATCATAAAATAATTATTATAAAATTTATATAAATAAATAAAAGTAATGATTCATAATAGTTTAAAATTTATGCAAAATATGATCCACTGACTAATATCTATCGTGTGAGTCTCATCTTGGACCCACTTGTTTAAGGTAGTTGTCCGGAAAAAGCATTCTATAACTGAGTTTCTGAATTTGTTGTAGCTATATATAATTTTACATAAAATTATAAAAAAATAATAAAATAAAATAGTATAATTTAAATTTTTTTTAGAAAAAATAAAAGATATCAAATAGTTTAGGCATGTAGGTCTCAATTAAAAAAAATAAGGAATTAAAATAAATCTAATGTATATATTAAATAAATAATATTTTATATAAGATGTTCTTCATGTTGCCCCACGTTTGTAGATTTGATATCAGCGTACCATCTCAAATGAGCTTGAACCAGTCACCTCGTGGAATTGTAATTGGGCTCGTGAATGATTCATTGAGAAAGATTATTCACATTTCACATAAGTAGAAAGAAATCTAGTTCTATATGTGTATCACATGCATACTCACCATTGATCAAAAAAGAAACAAAAAGCCATGCACATTATGATGGACGTGAAATATTATACATATAAAACATTGCGTGTGTGACCGAATGCAGAGGTTGCTTCTTGACGTAGGATCACTTTTGAACATCCAAACATACTTGTAATAATGCTTGTTATTTGTGTTGTGAATATGTATACATACATACATATGTATGTATGCATTATATGTAGGGGACAAGATCAAGTTATATCTAGTGTATTTTTATAAAATTATACTCTTCTTTGAATTGAATGATAGGAATCTCATATCAATAATCCAAACTATTATATGTGATTTACCATCTCTAAATTGGTTACATATAAAAAAAAAATCATGTAATTAACTAAAGATTATCTAAACTATGAATTAAATGATCAAATTTTTAGATTATTTAAATTATCTAATTTTTGATCATTTGATATATATCAAATGATCAAAAATTATCGAATGAAACAAGTAGATGTAATCCAAGCCCTCACTGATAGAAGATTTTATCTTATGAGGATTGGCCACATATATCTTGCAGCAATCACCACCCACTGCGAATACAAAATGAGTCGTCCCATTCTTCCATTTGCGTTGAAGTTGCGCTTTGGAACCAAAACGCTTTTCAGCTGAGGCTAGTTGATTTTTCTCATTTCTCTTGGAAGTGGATCTGTAACAATGAAAATAGTAGATCTGGATATATTTTGGTTGATGGTTGCAACTGACCTGGTTTCAATTCATTGGTACATTAAATTGGGATTTTAACAATCTGGTTGGTTTTGCTTGCTCTGGATGCTTATGCTTCTAAGGTTTTGTTATCACATTTTAACTTTGTAATTTTTCTGATCAATTATTATTGCAACGACTGGGTTTATACATACAATTGCTTCCCGGTAAATTTGTGATGCTGTAATTACTTATGATGCTTTACACATGAAAATAGGGAACGATAGGTGAAAGAATAAGGGTATTTTTAGTGCATTAGGACATACATTTCTCTTTGGGCGTTACTTTATTCTGTCAATATTGCCAATCAATGTCAACAGTGCTAGGGACTTGAAATTATTCCAAAATATGCCTGCTTGTTTCAATGTGGATATTCAGTTAGAACAGTCTATTTTAAGTAGACCTTCATATGGTTCTGCATTCCAGGTCAGCATGATGGTCACAATTACTGCTGGAAAGCCAAGCTAAATAGTTGTGTGCAATATGTTGTTTTGTTTCCATGAAGCTAAATTTTCAGTTTAGTTGCTTACATTGAGCAGGAATCAAACATTTCAAGCATCACTAGGGTTAAATGAAACCTTTGTGTGCAAACAGTATTCAGAAATGTCAAGATTCGATAGCATTGTTTCGTTCTAATTTTGATCATCCATCTAAGATCTTTGTCACTTTTCAGGAGACTTGGCTGCATTAAGAGCTTTATTATGGGGCATGGGCTAAAGATAGTACCAACTTGCGCTCTTTATTTGCGCTGGAATGTATATTGCCATCTACGACCCATTCAATATGGTTAGTGGGATGGGTTGGAATAATAGATCACATAATGCCATGCATGTGAAACAGTGGCCAATAGTTGTTGCCTGTGATTGAAGGAGATTTAGACAGCAGCTGACTTAATATTGTTAACAGGGATGTAGGATATTGAAAAAAAAAAAGTCGTACAAAACTTAAATTATTATAATTTATTAATTATAATTTATGCATGGAATATTTTATAAAATTTATGTTTTTTTGTAGATGGATAAGCATGGAAGGAAATCTAGTTAGGTGGAGTTTTACAAGATAACTCATATTCATCGAGATGATCGTTTTATTATTGATGAATCAAGCGATGTATTTATATGTATTTATAATCATTTAATTTAATGATATAAAGATTTATTTTTAAGTAAAAATTAATATATATTTTATTCTTTAAGATAGAAGAGAGCTTCATCTCTTATTGCAGAGCGTGTCGGCGAGCTCTCAGCATCTACAAAAGCCAGTCGTGTCGAGGCTCAGGTGATTATAGAGCTGCGGAATTGAAGTCATCCCCACTCAATTATCTAACGTACGACGATACGCTCAGGATACTAAAGAGAACTCTAGCAATGTAGATATTCATATGCTCGAGGCTCGAATGGAGGCATGAATTGAGCAGCAGGTAGAGGTACGGATTGAGGAGTAGGTGGAGGCATGGATTGAGGAGTAGCTGAAAATGCGGGTGCAAGCATAGGTGGACGCGCAGATGCAGGAACAGGTAGATGTGCGGATGCAAGCACAGGTGGATGCACGGGTGCAGGCACAAGTGCAAGTGATTAGACAGAGCTATGACGATGTGATATCCAGCATGTGGACTCAGATTGATCAGTTGATATCTGCATTATAGATATTTGTAAACTCTTTTAGGGTATATCTCTTACTATTCATTAAATATACGTTATGATTTTTATATTCTCAACTAAATTTTTTTTTATATCTTTATTGTAGGCTCCTGGTAGTTCTAGCAGTCATGAAGTCGATGACGATCATGCTCCTATGGATGATTGATCAGTTTTTATATCTTTTGATTTCATTTCTTTGCTTATAGATGATAATTGACGGACATGATGGACAATATAATCATGAATTTATTTAGCTATATAAAATATTTATTTTGACTTTATGTTGGTATTTGAATTTTATTATAGATTTTGGACATGTTTATATTATGGTGTTGGTGTTATATGTTTTGGATAGATTTATATATTTGATTATAATGTTATTGGTGTTATAATTTTTGGACATGTTTGTGTATCATTATGATGTTGGTGTAATAATTTTTGGATAGGTTTATGTATCTGATTATCATATTGGCGTTATAAAATTTGGCCAAGCTTATGTATTTGATTATGTTGTTGGTATTGTTAAGTTTGGATAGGCTTATCTATCAGATTATAATATTGGTGTTATAAATTTTGGATAGATTTATGTATCAAATTATGATGTTGGTGATGTTGGTGTTATAAAGTTTGGACAGACTTATCTATTAGATTATGATGTTGGTGTTATTAATTTTAGATAAGTTTATAAATTGATTATGGTATTTAAAATTTCTTGTACATACGGATAATGAATTGTTAACGAGCTAATTTTTTTTAGAAATTATCAATTGCCAACGTTTTAAAGTATCGGTATTTAAAAATAGTTTACAAAATTATCGAATTTGAAAATAATTTTACAAAATTATCGATGCTTTAAAGCGTCGGTATTTAAATAATTATCGATGCTCATGGATGCATCGGTGATTTTGAATACTTACCGACCATTTATTTGGGCATCGAGAATTTGAATTTTGATACTCCACTTCGCGATACTTTGGGTGGAAAATTAATTTGCCAATGCTTTTTAGCATCGGCAAATACCTTTATTAGCATCGGCAAAGGTCCCAAATCCTGTAGTGGCTGTATAGGCCAAAGAACTTCAAATCACATGATTTTTGGAATAGAAATATGTTAGAGTTATTAGGTCATATCTAATGTCTTAGATCTAATGTGGGACCTTTATCATCTAATTCAAAAATGATGTAACTCTAGTAAAGTTCTACTTGGTAATTGGTATGACTTGAATCTAAGACTCTCTCCACATATATCATGCAAAATTGTATGAGGTCCGGTCAAATCCAAGGACCCATTTTAAAACCAAAATCTATTCAGACAACTCAGATCTAAATTTTGATTTAGAATTTATCTATTCTAAAAATCAAAATGGTTCCAATTTTAGATATGATAGCTCTATCTATGGATCAATTCCATATCTCGAGCTAGGATAGTTTTTTGTAATATACTTGTGTCAAAGCTTCGATGGTCGCTGATGTACCTATGGGTGAACATCGATTCAGGAGCTGGTGCACTCCTATATGAGAAGTCCATACATACCAAGGGTTCTTTGACAGAGGACCCTTCGATGCTTGAATTAGCCAAAGTTTGAGCACAGTAGAGAGAGAGTATTGCATTGTATGTTGCATAGTGAATTAAGCTTAGCTTAGCTTACCTCGAGAGTCCCTTTATTATCTCTTTCTATAGAGGAATGTTGTAGGTCGTTATACCTAAATCCGGTAGGCCATTAGGATAGAAAATTCAGGTTGTTAGTCATGGGTGGTTGTTGTGAGTTGTGCCCATATTCTGAGAGTTTGTTAGGAGATTTTCTTAATTACCCATATGCCTGAATGAGCTGGTAGCCTGAAGTCGGTATACAGCCGAGGCTTCGACCTAGGTATATCCATATTAGCATTAGTTATGAGATTCTGTCCCATATTGTCGGCAAGGTCCTGACCCTTGGGTTAATGAACATCCAATCTTTTGGTCGAGAGCCGGACAATGAATTCCTCAGCTCAAGGGTGAGGATCATGCCTCTAAGTAGAGTGCAGCATGGCTAGCAGTGCTTTTATAGAAGGTGCAGAATCTTCAAATGAAGCTTGTAATCGAGGTCAACTAATAAGCCTCAGTCTCCAACCGATGATCGCGCTCGACCAAAACCTTACCAGAGATGTGATGTTTGGTAGCAATGTCTGAGGATGAGTGTCGAGGATGATGACTGAGGTGGTATGACCCCCTAACACTTGTCCCCACTTCTAAATTTGAGGCATTTATCTCGAAAAGAAAATAATATTCTTCAAAAATGGTTTTCAGTACTTGTCAGAACTGGTGAATCTGAGTTATTGGTGAATACACTTATCGTGTCATATTTTCTACAACTTTGAATCGATGCATTGTTTCACAAATCATGCTTTAATTATTTACATGATTCAGCATCGTATGGATCCCACTACATTCATGAGAGATGGGCGACTCGAGGTAGATCATCTTTTCAGCCCTAAAATGTGCTTTTTGATGATTATGTGCCTGCCAATCACAAGTTGCCACTTGTTTGATATTTGTTGGCTTGGTGCTGTTTCAGGAAAATCACGGTATGTGGGCAAATCAGAATGGTAGTGCATCAAAGGGTTGTCCGATTCTGTAAGCATGTTTTTGAAATGTTTCTAAAATCTTAATGATCTATTGGAGCCGCTTTTCTCAATCAGGGCATGAGGTCAAAATCATATGTTGGCCAAGGCAAATTTATGTGGTCAACTTTTGAGGTCCTTTCTAAATTAATTCTTTGGTAGTGATCTTGCCAAGTCAATTGTATCGGCTGGTATTTGACCTTAGAATATGTCATCAGATTGCTTCCAAGATATTTGCTTATGGAGGTCCTAATTTGGGTCTGGATAACTCCTTGCACTCGGTGCCATGCCGAATAGTATTTTAGAGATCTCAATTGGGACCAAGATATCTCCAAGCAATTTGGAGGTTCAAACTTAGGTCAAGATAACTCCTAGTGCTCAGCACCATATCAAACAATATTTTAGAGGTCCCAACCGAGGTCGAGATATCTCCAAGAGATTGGTCCACCGATCCAATCATTGGGGTTCAGTTTAGAGTCTGAATATATGATGATCGCCACTATCATCGGTGCTTTGCTGAACATAATTTCAAAGGTCATGACTGAAGCTGAGATATCTTTAAAAAATTGGTGCACCGATCTAGTTGTTGGGGTTCAGACCAATTTTTCATATTTATCATTGTCATTGATGTCCATTTAACTCATCCATAGATGAGGAGCATCAGTTGGTCATATAGGATCCCTGAAGGATTGTCTCCTATCGTCATTGGTGGCAACCTCTACCTGACTCATCTATGGACGAGAAGCACCAATTGGATGTATGGGATCCCCAAAGGGTTAGCCCCTTCATTGTTGTTTGGGATAAACCCCGCTCCCACCGAAGTCCAGTTCGATGCCTAGCCTAATGCAACTGGTAGCCACGGAAGAGCTTGAGCAGATGGGTCTTAGCCAAACTTCTTCATCCGATCGAACTTCTCAGTGATCGAGCTTCAGTCGGACTCTCACAAGAGCCGAACTCTTTTTGCGCTCTTCCAGCTAGACGCCTGTGGGAGCCAAACTCCCTCCATGCTTCTCCTTCGATCGGACTTCTTCGAGAGCCGAACTTCTTCTAGACATCTCCTTCGACCGACCAGACTCCTCAATGGTCGAGCTCCTTCTGAACTCCCCAGCGATCGAGCCTTAGCTGCACTCCTCCAGCTAGACGCCTGTGAGAGCCGAACTCCCTCTGCACTCCTCCGATCAAACTTCTTTCGAGCTTTTCCTTGGCCGAACTCCTCTAGAAGTCCGAACTCCTCTGAAATTGATATGCACCAAGGTCCACTGATCAATGCCTACTTTCTCAAAGCCATGACTATTAAATCTGGATGAACGGTCACCATCAGTCTGCCATAGGCAACGCTACAGGCACACTCCTCCGTAACTGACTTCGCCAGACCTCGAGCAGCCTACCACTATCGGACGGTATGGCTATCACTATCGGCCTGACGATACCATCCCCTCCGCACCAAATCCCGTGCAGCCTCGAGTGGTCCACCATCAGGCGGTATGGCCATCACCATCAGTCACCATCAATCAAGCTCCATCTATAAAAAAGATCCTTCAGATATGCTAACTCTGATCTCGAATCTCTAAGCTTTAAGCTCTCCTCTTCTTCTCTAGGCTCTGTGAAACTCATTTCCGAGCACTCCATTCCTATTGGCCAAAGCTGATTTGATCATCGGAGGGTCTTACCAAAGCCACCCTCCACCGACTCTGGATGAAACTTTATTTTGCAGGTCCTTGATGGTGATCTCATCCACCTCCACTCCAACTGATTCCAGCGATGACCAAAATCTGCGCTAACAGATTGATGCTAGAGGAAGAGCCGAACCTCCGAGGTTCTCTTATTCTTAAAGAAGTGCTCGATGATGATTTCTCTCTTTCCTCTCTAGAGACTTCTCTTCTTTCTCTCTAGAGTTCTTTTCCAAAGAGAAAATACCTCTCAAGAGAGCTTCGACTCGCTGATCGGCAGCCTCCGTGCCAGATCTATCTGCTCCCATTTCAGCCCCAACAGCCCAAATTTCATTCGAAGCCACCATAGATATGGAGTAGTTCAACCTACTAGTCCAGTGGATTCGTGGTTCTGTCGAGATGATGTAGGTTATGCGACAACCTCCGATGAAGATTTTGCCAGCAAATCCATCATGAGGATGCCAGGAATCGATCTTAAGGAAGAGCATTTGACCTAGCATGCCAATCGCCTTAGGAAGGAGAAACGGAGCAGAAGTTCTCCCCCAGAAGACTTCATAGGAGGAGGAATGAAGTTCGGCCGCATTCATGACCTCTACATTGCATGCAAGGCCAAAATCCTCCTCGAGCTCGTTATCAAGGGAGCTCCAGCGAAGGTTTCACTGGAGGGCGGAATGAAGTTCGACATGAGCAAAGCCGTCGAACTCTTCCTTGAGCTCGTCATCAAGGTAGCCCCGACAAAGGGGCGTGAAGTTCTTCCGCAGGTTTCACAAGAGGATGGAAAGAAGTTCGGCCATGCTTACGACCTCTCCACCGCAAGCGAGGCCGAATTCCCCCTCGAGCCCACCATCAAGGAAGTTCCGATGAAGGTTTCATAGGAGGGAAGAATGAAGTTCGGCGTGAGCAAAGCCACCAAACTTCTCCTTGAGCTCATCATCAAGGTAGCCCCAATTAAAAGGCATGAAGTTCTTCCGCAGATTTCATAAAAGGATGAAATGAAGTTCGACCGCGCTTACGACCTCCTCAGCACAAACAAAGCCCGAACTCTCCGAGCTCGCCACCAAGGAAGCCCCGACAGAAGGGCACAAAGAAATCCTCTGCCCAAAAGGTTCTGCGACTACGCCACCCTCAATGCTTCTCGAGTTTAAATTCTCATGGAAGTTAAGAACTAGCTGTCAAGATCGGAAGAACTACGATCTCTCCCAAACAAGCACGATCGAAGTAAGTACTGCCTCTACCATCGCGACCACGGCCACGATGCTGAGGAATACATTCGGCTCTGAGATAATTAAGGAGCTCATCCGAAAGGAGCGGTAGAGTAAATTCCTCCGATGCCAGTCTGAACCAGAAGAAGATCGGCCAAGGGCGCTATCATAGCCAAAAATGATAAGGAGGTCGGCCATCTCACGGCATCATCAACGTTACCCTTGGGAGGAGCTTGATACTTCGGTGGGCTGTCATCTTTCAGTGACAAAGCTAAGAGAAGCTTGCTCCAAATTGAGAAGGACGGTGTGAGATAGAGGAGGTCGTCCGGCCCGAGACTTGCTGTTCGAGGGAACCTGGAGGAACAATGCCCCCACGATCCTGAAATGGGGATGTGCTACGAGTAACTTTTCTTCGATAAAATTCTCCCCCTTCAATAATATTATTTTTGGATGCAAAAACTATGTGATGATAGGAAAAGGAGCAGTTAATAGTTACCATATTAGGAACAAGAGGAGAACCTCATCCTAACACGAGCAAGTTAAAGACTTTTAACCTCGGTCAGAAATAAGATCTCTCTCGAGCGACAATCTCGGTCAGAGATAAAATCTCTCCCGAGCGACTGTGATAATCTCGACCAGAGATAAGATCTCTCTCGAGTGACCGAGCCAACCTCGGTCAGAGATAAGATTTCTCTTGAGCGACAACCTCGACTAGAGATAAGATCTCTCCCGAGCGATTGAGACAACCTCGACTAAAGATAAGATTTCTTTCGAGCGACCGCGACAACCTCAACCAGAGATAAGATCTCTCTCGAGCGATCGAGCCAATCTCGATCAGAGATAAGATCTCTCCCGAGCGACAATCTCGACTAGAGATAAGATCTCTTTCGAGCGACCGAGACAACCTCGGTAAGAGATAAGATCTCTCCTGAGTGACAATCTCGACTAGAGATAAGATATCTCTCGAGCGATCGAGACAACCTCGACTAGAGATAAGATCTTTCTCGAGTGACCGCGATAACCTCGGCTAGAGATAAGATCTCTCTCGAGCGACCTAGCCAACCTCGGTCAGAGATAAGATCTCTTCCGAGCGACAACTTCGGCCAGAGATAAGATCTCTTTCGAGCGATCGCGACAACCTCGGTCAGAGATAAAATCTCTCCCGAGCGATCGAGCCAATCTCGGTCAGAGATAAGATCTCTTCTAAGCGACCGCGATAACCTCGACTAGAGATAAGATCTCTCCCGAGCGATCGAGCCAACCTCGATCAGAGATAAGATCTCTCCGAGCGACAAGCAATCTCGGCTAGAGATAAGATCTCTTTCGAGTGACCGAGACTACCTCGGCTAGAGATAAGATCTTCTCCGAGCGACCGTGACAACTTCGACCAAAGATAAGATCTCTCTCGAGCAACTGAGCCAACCTCGGCTAGAGATAAGATCTCTTTCGAGCGATAACCTCGGCTAGAGATAGAATCTCTTCCAAGCGACTGAGACAATCTCGGCTAGAGATAAGATTCTTTCGAGCGACAACCTCGGCTAGAGATAAGATTTCTTCCGAGCGATCGAGACAACCTCGGTTAGAGGTAAGATCTCTCCGAGCGACCACGACAACCCCAGCCAGAGATAAGATTCTCTTTCGAGCGATCGAGCCAACCTCGGTCAGAGATAAGATCTCTTCCGAACGACCGAGCCAACCTCGACCAGAGATAAGATCTCTCCCGAGCGACTGAGCCAACCTCGACCAGAGATAAGATCTCTCCCGAGTGATCGCGACAACCTCGATCAGAGATAAGATCTCTTTCGAGCGACAATCTCAGCTAGAGATAAGATCTCTTTCGAGCGACCGCGACAACCTCGGTCAGAGATAAGATCTCTCCCGAGCGATCGAGCCAACCTCAGTCAGAGATAAGATCTCTTCCGAGCGACAACCTCGACTAGAGATAAGTGAAGAAAAATCCTGATTTTTCGAACCGATTCATTCAAATCTGATCGGATCAAGAGATATATTTTAATTTTTTTTCTCTTTGATCTAAATTAGATCTGAGATATTTCAAATTTGATTCTTATTATTCTAATAATAAAAATAAAATTTAAATAAATTAAATCAAATTTAATTTACCTTGATGTAGGATAATCCTATTACCCATTGATGATCCTGTAAGCAGTAGAAGGTTCTGGATCTAGCCATGTAAGTGCCTAACCTCTACTGGTATCCACTCAGACTGGATCTAAAGATTTTCTTCTTCTCTATCACGTCTCCAAAAATTAGATCTGGATCTGATCTGGAGAATCTTCAAAACATCTTTCGTAGATCAGTAGTTGTCCTTTGCAGCAGCGCAGCTTTCTAGCTTTCTATCGTCTTTCTCTCATCTGGATTACACCAACTAAGATCCCAAACTCCTTTGGGCATGGAGAGGAGAGGGAGAAGATGGACTTGGCATGGAGGAGGAGAGGAGAGGCAGCCTTGGGGCGTGGGAATTTTGAATACTTTTGAGTTGGGCGCAGGATCTTATTTATAGACTATGCATGATCCAACTACTCTTCTTCCCAATCAATCACAATCCTTTATGAAATTAGATCTAAATCTGATTGGTGGAAATAGAGTCCCTTGGATTCCTCCTTAGATGGTGCCTATGACCAGTCAAACTTGGTTCTTAGGAGGAGTCTATTTAGAATCCAAAAAGAAGATGGAGTCCCTATCCAATAGGGACTCCTGGGCGCCTCCAACTTGGGCGCACGATAAGGGTGGCATGCACCCTCCTCCTTGCCAGATTCTAACAGGAGGATAAGCCCCCACCAGCTCTTCAATAGGTGTACGACACGTGGACAAAAGTCAAAGTGTCAATGGTCAACATTTGACCAATTAAAGGTCAACTTTTGACCAAAGTCAAAGGACGAGAAATGGCAGGTGACCAAAAATGGTAGGTATTGTCTTACAAAATAAGACAACCTCTTTTAACCTGGACATGCTCTAGTCAGACCAAGTGAAGGCCTCTAATCGAGCACAAACTTCTTTGGCTCAGTCAGGACAACTATTTAAAAGAAGAACGTCAGGTTCAATCGAGTGCTAGCATAATTCTTTGAACCTAATTGAATCTCATTCAGATCAATTGAACTGGATCAGTTTAATTGATGATCACCAGATTCAAACCCTTGTTTGTGTGACCCAGTTAGATTCAGTTCTATATGGTAATGGGATATGTCATGATCTCTATCATCAACATCATCAAAACTTCTTTCGATGGATCAAAACTCTTCTGATTCGAACAGTTAGAATGATCGATCATCTAAATCATTCTAATTGCTCCCAAAATCCACTAGTGACACCTAGCAGTATATGGTGGCAACCCATCAAAGCTAAATGTAAATCTTTTGGTGTAGCTACCTATGTGATTAAGTTCTTCTATCTTGAGCCCCGATTAGATTAGGGTTAAGGTGAACTCGTTAAATCCTAGTTTCTGTCATATGATGTAATCATTCGATTTAAGTCCGATGTGAAAACCTAATTAGAAACTCTTTTTATTATTTCACTTTGCCATGGCCATGGGCTTCTGAACTTGATTCTCATGATCATCATAGGGCTACTCCTCTACCACTGAGATAGATAGATTCCATTTTGATGCAATCCAGTTCCTACAATGAACATGCTATAGCCAACATACACCTCAAGGTTCCGTATGGCTAAGAGACCGAGTTATGGTGTAGTCAAACTATAACACCCTCAAGGTGAACTACCGATGCATCTCAGGTCAAAGAATTAGATATACTACTGCAGCATCGAGTCAGTCATTAACGAGAAGGTAGACTTCCTAATGACTACTCGAGGTGGTCATGCTTAGTGCCCTCGTTCTTTGACGAGTAGCTATACTCTCGCTCCAGTGTCTCCACACTGTAGACTCAAGACTCGTCTACTAAAGAGAAGCGATTGTACATTAACCTTCTGGATCAATCACCATCCTTGTGATGATCCTATGGTTGGGAGCATTTTATGAGTTAATAATGATTATTCATGTCTTAAATTTTCAACTCTTGAAAATATGAATTATCATTACCATTAACTCAAAGGATGTATCACAGACACTAAATACATATATGTGATAGAAAATAACCCATTTTATTGAATATAGTCAAAATTATAATTTTGCCCCTAGAAGTATATTACAAGTGTCAGCCAATTCTGGCTTCTAGGGCACATATATCTAACAATCTTCCATTTGTCCTAAAGCTAATTGGCTACAAGTCTAAGTCCCATCTTCTTAAGGTGGGCTTCGATCTTTTGTTGTCCCAACGGCTTTGTAAATGGATCTGCCACATTGTCTATGGAATCGATTCTCTTGACCTCAACGTAACTCTTCTCGAGGTAATCGTGGATGAGGTGGTATCGCCGCTCGATGTGCTTGGATTTCTGGTGAGACCTCAGCTCCTTAGCAAGGGCTATAGCACCATTGTTGTCATAGTATAGAGGAATGGCATTTGATGGCATTACTCCGATTTCTGTAGCAAACTTCTTATACCAGATTGCTTCCTTCGCAGCCTCTGATACAATGATATATTCTGCTTCCATGATAGAATCTGCTATCATGATTTGCTTGAAACTCTTCCAACTGACAGCACCATCATTGCACACAAATAGACTCCCAGATGTCGACTTTCGATCATCTACATCGGATATGAAATCTGAGTCTGTGTATCCCTGAACTTAGAGTTCTTCGTTACCAAAGATCAATATCATATTCTTAGTTCTTCTTAAGTATTTAAGGATACATTTCACAGAAGTCTAGTGTTCTTCATCTAGATTTGACTGATATCTGCTTATGATACTCACAGCATGGGCTATATCAGATCGTGTACATAGCATGGCATACATGAGGCTCCCTATTATAGAAGTATAAGGGATCTTGCTCATACGTTCTATTTCCTCATGTGTGTTAGGGCACATCTTCTTGGAAAGATGAATACCATATCTGAAGGATATTAATCCCCTCTTAGAATTTTCCATACTAAACCTCTTTAGTACTTTCTCAATGTACATCTTCTGTGAAAGTCCTAGCATCCTATTCGGTCTATCCCTATAGACCTTAATTCCTAGAATAAAGGATGCTTCACCTAGGTCTTTCATGGAAAATTCCTTGGACAACCATATTTTGACTGTTGTCAACATGGGAATATCATTCCCAATAAGGAGGATGTCATCCACGTATAATACGAGAAAACCAACAGCGCTCCCACTGACCTTTTTGAAGATACATGGTTTCTCTTCATTTTTGATGAAATCAAATATTTTGATCACATCATTGAAATGAGTGTTTCAGCTCCGAGATGCTTGCTTAAGTCCATATATGGATCTTTGCAGCTTGCAAACCTTGTGATCAGTATCACTGGATGTAAAACCTAGCGACTGTTCCATATAGATATCTTCCTCAAGATATCCATTTAAGAACGTCGTTTTTACGTCCATTTGCCATATTTCATAATCGAAATAGACTGCAATGGCAAGCAATGTGCGGATAAATTTTAGCATAGCCACTGGAGAAAAGGTATCTTGATAGTCAATGCCTTCGCATTGACTATAGCCTTTTGCCACTAGTCTAGCCTTGAATGTCTCCACATT
>QRFJ01005178.1:0-61433 GCA_006176705.1 Cocos nucifera
TGTCTGCTTGTTGTCTTTTGATATGAGCCAGACACCCCAAATTCTGAGATGACTCAGACTTGATTTCTTACCATGCCATATCTCGTACAGTATGGTAGGAACGGTTTTAGAAGGAACCCTATTCAGTAAGTATGTTACAATTAACGAACAGTGTCTCCAAAAAAAATCAGAGAGGTCCGTGAAGCTCATCATGGATCGGACCATATCTAATAGAGTTCGATTCCTCCATTCTGAAATTCTGTTGAGTTAAGGTGTTCTAGGTGGAGTCCATTGAGAGACTATTCTATTTTTCTTAAGATAGTTCAGGAATTTTCGACTAAGGTACTCACCTTCTTGATCTAATCAAAGAACCTTGATGGATTTTTTAATTTGCTTTTCTACTTCATGTCTGAATTTCTTGAACTATTCAAAAGCTTCAGACTTGTGTCTCATAAGATACACATACCCATACCTAGATAAATCATTGGTAAAGATTATGAAGTAGACAAAGTTGCCTCTAGCCAGTACATCAAATGGGCTGCACACATCAGTATGTACTAGGGCAAGAAGATCCGTGGCCCTTTCCCCATGTCCTATGAATGGGAGTTTAGTCATTTTGCCATGAAGACAAGATTCACAAATTGAATATGACTCTGAAGTCAATGGACTCAATAGTCCAATTTTCTCCAATTTGTTAATCCTATCTTCTACTATATGACCTAGTCTTAGGTGCCATAGATACCTATCTTTTAGACTATCCCTAGGTCATTTCATGGTATTCACATTTTGCTCGATATTAAAAGAAGATACATCAATATGTAACTAGTAAAGACCGTTAATAAGGAAACCACTTGCAATTTTATTTCTTTCATAAAGAATGTTACAATGGTCCTTAAGAAAACTAATTACATAGCCTTCTAATGTAAGGCAAGAAACAGAAATCAAATTTCTGCTTGCTGCAGGCACATAATAACAGTCTTTTAACACTAAGTCTGAACCAGATGATACTCAAAGAGGGTATATTTTCACGGCCACGGCAGTAACTTTTGCTCCATTTTTGACGTACAGGATCATCTCACCATCCCTCAGCCTCCTGCTATCCTCAAGACCCTACATGAAAGTGCACAATTGAGCACTAGAACCAGAGTCAAGTAGCCAACTGGATGCAGAAGAAATTGTATGGTTAGACTCAATAACGAGCATACCTCCAGAAGGACCTGCCTCCTTATTCTTCAGGGTGGCCAGGTAAGTAAGGCAATTCCACTTCCAGTGGCCATCATTGTTGCAATGAAAATATTTTCCTTTATCAGCATCCTTCTTTTCTGACTCTATCTTTTTCTTCTTTCCTCCTTCCACCTTCTATTTTTTCACAGACTTCTTCTTCTTTCCAAAAGACTTTCTCTTGGAAGAAGTCCGTTCCATTAGAACATTTCATAGAAAGCTCAACGATAACCATCATGTTCATAAGTTCGGCCAGGGAATTTTGAAGTTTATGCATATGATAGTTCATGATGAACTACCCTTATGCATCAGTCAAGGATTGCAGAATTATATCATTTTGTAGATCCAAGTCCAACCTCACTCCGAGCTTCTCAAGCTCTTCTAAGTCCTTGATCATCATCAGACAATGATCTTGGACTGATTGTCCATCATGCATTTTAGCCATGAATAGTCATTTAGTGATCTGATACTTGGCTGCGTGACTCTGTTCACCAAACATCTCTTGTAGGTAAGCCAACATTTGGCGAACAGTCCTGATATCTTCATGTTGGCATTGAAGCTCATCAGACAGCGAGCCCAACATGTAATATCTAGCCTTGTTATCTTTGTCCGTCCATTTTTCAAGAGATGCTCTCTATTCAGTGGATGGAGGAGCTGGTAAGGTGGGAGGGTCCTGGTCCAATACATGAGTTAACTTCTTGGAACCTAAAATGATTTTGAAGTTCTAGAGCCAATCCTTGTAATTGGATTCGGTCAGTCTATGGGTGTTTAGGATTCGTGCTAGTGGGTTGGATGCAGACATTTTTTGGTAGAGAGTCAAAGTTTCTAGTTAGATATTGTAATTAAGACTTAACCAATTTATTTAGAATTTTAATTTTTAAACAAATTAGCTCCCACTATTTTTTTGGATCCCTATACTTCCTCTGTAGAGATGCAAAAATCTTCACAATTAATGATTTCTAGTGGGTGGTGCGGTCCCACCAACTGACTCATCACCTCACCTAACAGTTATTGGTGATAGGTTAGCCGATGAGTGAAAAACTCTTGTTCAATGATTCTCTAATCATGGTGCACCCAAACTTGGTCTCTAATTCATGAATCTCACCATGTCCGAAATATTGATCCACTCCTTAGTTAAGTCATACCCATCATTTGCATAGATTAGATTTCTAATTGAGACTCTCACCATATCCAGAATATTGAGCCCAATCCATCCTTCAGTCCGTAGCATCCAATGCCTAATAGATTTGGTCACGTCTTTCTGGTGCAACTGAACCACTGTAATTAGCCAAGAACAATCAACCCCGAAAAGGACTCGCACAACAACAATGATGGAAGACCTTAGACTTAATCTTTTCCTAGGAAGATTTGATTTAGGTCTCATTAAACTAGACATGATATAGTCATAACCATTATGACTAACCTAGTGCCATGGGTTAGCTTGGATTATTGACCACCTCAGATCAGAATTGAGCCAACAAACATGGCCAGGTAAGTGAGACCAGTGGAAGGGATATCCCATTAACTCGATAAGAATGCATTCAAATCGAGTAGCTTCCAATTAAAAATCAGTCAATTGTATCTTTCAAACTTACGTTAGACACCAAATTGTTGAGCCAGAACCAATCGGATTAGCCTACAATCTAGACTCTAACCATAGAGCCTAATTAGATCTTACCTTGATCGATCACTCACATGATTCGATCTTGACCCAGACTTAATCCTATTAGGCTGGTCAATTTAAACTCTGTTGATCCCATCTAACCAACTCTTGATTCGGTTTGATCAACCGCTTAGACCTAATTGAGCTACCCAAGCCCGAATCCAATATTATGAATATGTCTTAGATCTAAAATTTTTAATTTTAGATCTAATTAATATTTCATAATCTTAATTTTTAATTAAGTTAGGGTTCATAAATAAAATATGTAAATAAAATCCTAGGATTTCAGGATCTAGGATTTTGCAGAAAGTAAGTTCTTGATTTCTGATTAAGGATGAATGCGCAGCATCCCTACACATCATAAGAACATCCCATTAAATGAAAGGAGAGGTCTTTTAAATCCTACTTTATTCTTATGACAGGACGGCCAAGGAGAATGCCTTAATCAGAAATATAAATATGCAAAACTAGTTAGATCTACATCATACATCTCATATATAAAATTGATCTAACTTTATATATATTTTGCATACATCTCATGTTTCATATGATGCATATTTTTTAGATCTTAATTATCTCATAATTATCTAAAAAATTTGATTTAAATTAATCACATCAAAATAAATTTTAATCTAGATAATTATGTAGAACTATTCTACAACTAGTCTAATCATGCATTCATCATATCTCATATGATCTAAAAATTCAATAATTTTATTTTTTATTTTTCAAATTTTATTATAACATTTATAATCATTAAAAAATAAAAAATAAATAGATCTAATATTATAATTTAATCAAAATAAATCATGATCATGCAAGACTATGTATAGAACTATTCTATTTTACAACTAGTCATGCATCTTGTAAAACTTAGATCTATATTATTTAATTTTAATTTTTCTATTTTTAGATCTAATCACATCATATGTGACCTCTGAAATCATCTAATTTTTAGATTAAAAATAAATAAAAATTAGATCTAAATAATTTAGAGAACCTGGCTCTGATACCAGTTGAAGAAAAAATCCTGATTTCTTGGGTCAGGTTCGTTCAGATCTGATTGGATCTAGATAGATATTTTAAAAGTTTCTATTATGAATCTAGATCATATCTGAGATATTTAAAATCTAATTTTATAGATCTAATAAATAAAAATAAAAATAAATTAAATCTGATTTAATTTGTACCTTGATGTTGGGTAAACAGATTACTCTTTGATGATCCTGCTGATTACCTAAGGTTCTGGATCTAGCCATGCAAGCGCCTGGCCTCTACCAGTATCCACTTAGGTTAGATCTGAAGATATTCTTCTTCTTTATCACCTCTCTAAATATCAGATCTGGATCTAATTTGGAGGATATTCAAAACTCCTTTCGAAGATCTGCAGTCGTCTTTGCAGTAGTGCTGCCTTCTTCCTTTCTCGTCAGCTTTTTCTTGCCTGAATCGCACCAAACTGAAGCCCAACTTCCTTTGGACATGGAGAGGAGAGAGAGGATCAGAAGATGGCATGGAGGAGGGAGAGGAACAGCCTTGGAGCATGGGCTAAGTGAGAACTCTCTGAAAGTTGGGCGCAGACAGGGTTTATATAGACCCTACTGCGCCATGCAGTGCCACATCATCCTGGCCAATCATGTTGCTTCGTGTAATCAGATCTAAATCTGATTGGTGGTATGACATCACCTGATTCAATTAAATATGAGCCCCACTAATTCATCCTTAGATGGTGCCTAAGACTGATCAAAGTCTGTAGTTATGGGCCACCTAAGTAGAAACCAAGAAGCAACCTGGAGTCCCATCCGTATGGGACTCCAATCGTCCCTATCCATAGGCGCAAGCCTCCCAAGGCATGCACCCACTCCATTCCAAAATCTAGCAAGGGGACAAGCCCCTATCTGCTCTACAATAGGTGTATGACACATGGGGATGTCCAAGGGTCAAAGGTCAATGTTTGACAAAAGTCAAAAGACAAGAATTAGCAGGTGACGAAAAATGGTAGGTGTTGTCTCAAATTTATCTCATAAATTAAGACAAACCTTGTCTAATCTAGACAAGCTCCAATCAAATCAAGTAAAGGTATCAAAGTGAGCACAAACATATTTCACTCGATCGAGATAACTTTTAATGATAGTAGAAGGAGAACGTTAGGTTCAATCGTGTGCTAGGATGATTTCCTTGAACCTAATTAAATCTAAATCAAATCAATTGAATTGGATTAATCCAATTGATGATATCCAGATCCAAACTCTTGTTTGTATGATCCAGTTAGATTTAGTTTTGTATGGTAATGGAATATGTCATGATCTCTATCATCGACATCATCAAAACTTCTTTCGATGGATCAGAACTCTTCTGATTCAGACAACTAGAATGATCGATCAACTAAATCATTCTAATTGCTCCCAAAATCCACTAGTGATACCTAGCAGTATATGGTGGCAACCTATCAAAACTAAAAATGAACCTCTTGGTGTAGCTACTTGTGTGATTAAGTTCTTCTATCTTGAGCCCCAATCAGATTATGGTTAAGGTGAACTCGTCAAACCCTAATTTCTATTATATGATTTAATCACTTGATTCAAGTCCGATGTGAAAACCTTAATAGAAACTCTTTCTATTATTTCACTCTACCATGGCCATGGGCTTACGGACTTGCTTCTCAAGATCATCATAGGGCTGCTCCTCATCCACCGAGGTAGATAGATTCCCTCTTGGTGCAATCCAATTCCTACAACGAACATGCTATAGCCAACATACACCTCAGGGTTCCGAATGGCTAGGAAATCGAGTCTTGGTGTAGTCAAACTATAACACCCTCAAGATGAACTACTGATGCACCTCAGATCAAAGAACCAGACACACCACTGCAGCTTCAAGTCAGTCATCGACAAGAAGGTAGACTTTCTTATGAGTGCTCGAGGTGGTCACGCTCAGTGTCCTCATTCTCTAACAAGTACCTGTACTCTCACTCTGGTGTCTCTACACCGTAGACTCAAGACTTATCTACTATAAAGAAGCAATTGTATACCAACCTTCTGGATCAATCACCATCCTCGTGATGATCCTACGGTTGGGAGCATTTTATGAGTTAATAATGAAAATTCTTGTCTTAAATTTTTAACTCTTGAAAATAAGAATTATCATTATCATTAACTCAAGAGATATATCACAGACACTAAATACACATTTGTGATAAAAAATAACCCATTTTATTATTTATAGTTAAAATTATAATTTTGCTCCTAGAAGAGTATTACAAGTGTCAGCCAATTCTGACTTCTAGGGTACACAATCTAACATCAACATGAAAATATCATTCCCAATAAGGAGGATATCATCCACGTACAGTACGAGGAAGACAATAGCGCTCCCACTGACCTTTTTGAAAATATATGGTTCCTCCTCATTTTTGATAAAACCAAATAATTTGATCACTTCATTAAAATGAGTATTCCAACTCCGAGATGCTTGCTTAAGTCCATATATGGACATTTGCAGCTTGCATACTTTATGATCAACATCACTGAATGTGAAACCTAGTGGCTGTTCCATATAGATATTTTCCTCAAGGTATCCATTTAAGAATGCCATTTTTATGTCCATTTGTCATATTTTATAATTGAAATAGGCTACAATAGCAAGTAATGTGCAGATTGATTTTAGCATAGCTACTAGCGAGAAAGGTATCCTGATAGTCAATGCCTTCACGCTGACTATATCCTTTTACGACTAATCTAGCTTTGAATGTCTCCACATTTCCATCTACACCAATCTTTCTCTTGTAGATCCATTTACACCTAATAGGTACTATACCTTCAGATGGATCTACCAAGATCCAGACATAGTTTGAGTGCATCGAGTCAATTTCTAACTTCATTGCCTCAAACCATTTTTCGGAGTCGATATCCAATATCGCCTCATCATAGATTTTGAGATCATCACCATGAATCTCATTACCTACGAGGAACATTTTCTCTACTTCTTCTAAGATAGTACCTAAGTACCTCTCAGGGGGATGAAAAATTCTTTCCAATCTACAAGGTAAAGTAGGTAGTGATTGTATTGGCTCAACCTGATTTGGTTCCATAGGATCCTTAGCTCATTGTTCTTGTGGGTCTTTCTCCTCGAGCTTGATCTACTTTTCAATGCTGCTATCTTGAATAAACTATTTTTCAAGAAAGATGGCATGTCAACTTACAATTACATTATGGTCTTCTGGAATGTAGAAATAATATCTTAATGACTCTTTAGGATATCCTATGAATCGAGCTCTAAAGGATCTATAGTCTAACTTGTCCGCTTGTTGTCTTTTGACATGAGCCGGGCAACCCCAAATTCTGAGATGACTCAGACTTGGTTTCTTACCATGCCATATTTCATATGGTGTGGTAGGAATGATTTTAGAGGAAATTCTATTCAGTAAATATATAGCAGTTAACAGACTATATCCTCAAAAAAAATTAGAAAGGTCTGTGAAGCTCATCATAGATTGAACCATATCCAATAGAATTTGGTTCCTCCATTCTGAAACCCCGTTGAGTTAAAGTGTTCCAGGTGGAGTCCATTAAGAGACTATGCCATTTGCCTTGAGATAGTCCAGGAATTTTCAACTAAGGTATTCACCTCCTTGATTTGATTGAAGAACCTTAATGGGATTTTCAGTTTGCTTTTCAACTTCATGTCTAAATTTCTTGAACTTTTCAAAGGCTTCAGACTTATGTCTCATAAGATACACGTATCCATACCTAGATAAATCATCGGTAAAGATTATGAACTACTCAAAGTTCCCTCTAGCTAGCACATCAAATACACCGCACACATTAGTATGTACTAGGGAAAGTAGATTCATGGCCCTTTCCCCATGTTCTACAAAAGGGAGCTTAGTCATTTTGCCATGAAAATATGATTCACAAATTTGATATGACTCAAAAGTCAATGGACTCAATAGTCCGATTTTCTCCAATTTGTTAATCCTATCTTCTGCTGTATGACCTAGCCTTAGGTGCCATAAATACCTATCATTTGGATTATCCCTAGGTCATTTTGATCTTACGGCATTCATATTTTACTCAATATTAAAGATAGATACATCAATATGTAACTAGTAGAGACCGTTAATAAGAAAACCACTTACAATTTTATTTCTTTCATAAAGAATATTACAATGGTCCTTAAGAAAACTAATTACATAGCCTTATTGTGCTAAACATGAAATAGAAATCAAATTTCTACTTGTAGCAGGCACATAATAACAATTCCTAAGTACTAAACCTAAGTCAGATGGTAGCCAAAGATGGTAGGATCCCACGACCATAGAAGCAATCCTTGCTCCATTTTCGATGCATAGGATCATCTCACCATCCCTTAGCCTCCTACTATCCTCAAGATCCTGCAAAGAAGTACACAAATGAGCATAGAACTAGAGTCAAGCACCCAACTGGATGCAGAAGAAACCATAAGGTTAGATTCAATAATGAGCATACCTTCAAAAGGACCTGTCTCCTTCTTATTCTTCAAGGTGGCCAGGTATGTAGGGCAGTTCTGCTTCCAATGGCCATCAGTATTACAATGAAAATACTTTCTTTTATCAGCAGCCTTCTTCTTCAAGTCTGCCTTCTTTTTCTTTACACCTTCCACCTTCTGCCTTTTCACCAACTTCTTCTTCTTTCCAAAGAACTTTCTTTTGGAAGAAGTCCATTCCATAGTAAGTACTGAGCCTTTAGAACCTTTCATAGAAAGCTCAGCAGTAACCAACATATTCATAAGCTCAGCCAGAGTATTCTGAAGTTTATGTATATGATAGTTTATGATGAACTGCCCATACGCATTAGTCAAGGATTGTAGAATTATATCATTCTGCAGATCCTAATCGAACTTCACTCCAAGCATCTCAAGCTCTTCCAAGTCCTTGATCATCATCAGACAATGATCTTGGGCTGATTTCCCATCATGCATTTTAGACTTAAACAATCATTTAGTGATCTGATATTTGGCTGCATGACTCTATTCACCAAATAACTCGTGTAGGTGAGTCAACATATGGTGGGCAGTCTTGATATCTTCATATTGATGCTGAAGCTCATCAGACATTGAGCCCAATATGTAGTATATGGTCTTATTATCTTCATCTATCCATTTGTTAAGAGATGCTCTCTATTTAGTGGACGGATGAGCTGGTAAGATGGGAGGATCTTGATCCAATACATGAGTCAATTTCTCGAAAACCAAAATAATTTTAAAGTTTCAGAGCTAATTCTTGTAATTGGATCGGGTCAGTCTATGGGTGTCCAGGATACGGGCTAGTGGGTTGGACGCAGATATCTTTCTTTTTCCTATAGAGAGTCAAAGTTTTTAGTTAGAATTTATAATTAAGACTTGATCAATTTATTTAGGAGTTTGATTTTTAAATAAATTAGCTCCCACTATTTTCTTGGATCTCTATACTCTCGTTGTAGAGATGCAAAAATCTCCATGATTACTGATTTCTAGTGGATGGTGCAGTCCCACAAACTGACTCATCACCTCACCTAACAGTTATTGATTATAGGTTAGCCAATGAGTGAACAACTCTTGTTCAATGATTTTCTAATCATGGTGCACCCAGGCTTGGTCTCTAATTCATGAATCTCACCATACCCAAAATATTGATCTACTACTTAGTTAAGTCAGACCCACCATTTACACAGATTGGATTTTTAATTGGGTCTCTCACCGTATCCGAAATATTAAGCCTAATTAATCCTCCAGCCCGAAGCATCTAATGCCTAATATACATGGTTGCATCTTCCAGGTACAACTAAACCACTGTGATCAATCGAGAACAATCAACCTCGAGAAGGGCCCGCACATCTATACTAGTGGAAGACCTTAGACTTAATCTTTTCTTAGAAAGATTTGATTTAGGTCTCTTTAAACTTGACTTGATATAGCCATAACCATTATGACTAACCTAGTGGCATGGGTTAGCTTAGATTGTTGGCCACCTTAGATCAGGACTAAGCCGACAAATATGATCAGGTAAGTGAGACCGATGGAAGGGATATGCCATTATCTCGACAAGAACGCATTCAAGTCGAGTAGCTCCCAATTAAAAATTAGTCGATCGTATCTGCCAAACTTACCTTAGACACTAAATTGTTGAGCCAGAACCAATCGAGTTAGCTTACAATCCAAACTCAAACCACAGAGCCTAATAAGGTCTTAACTTGATCGATCACTCATGTGACTTGATCTTGATCCAGACTTAATCCTATTAGACTGGTCAATTTAAGCACTTTTGATCCCATCTAACCAACTCTTGATTCGGTTTGATCAACCGCTAGACCTAATTGAGCTACCCAAGTCCGAACCCAATTTTATGAATATGTCTTAGATCTAAAAATTCTCAATTTTAGACCTAATATGTTTCATAATCTTAATTCTTAATTATGTTTAGGGTTCATAAATAAAACATCTATATAAAATTTTAAGGTTTCAGAATCTAGGTTTTTGCAAAAACTAAGTTTTAGATTTTTAATTAAGGACGAATGCGCAGGACCCCTACACATCATAAGAACACCCCATCGAATGAGAGGAGAGGGCCTTTAAATTCTACTTTATTCTTATGACTGGACGGCCAAGGGGAATGCCATAATTAGAAACATGGTAAATCTACAAAACTAGTTAGATCTACATCATATATCACATATATAAAAAATTAATCTAACTAAAACATATTTTGCATACATCTCATGTATCATATCATGCATGTTTTTAGATCTAAATTATCTCATAAACATCTAAAAAATAAGATTTAAATTGATCATATCAAATTAAAATTTATTCTAGATAATTTTGTAGAACTATTCTGCAACTAGTCTAAACATGCATCTATCATATCTCATATAAACAAATTAAATAAATTTATTTTCTATTTTTTAGATCTAATTATAATATTTATAATATCAAAAAATAATAAATAAATAGATCTAAAAATTATAATTAATAAAATTAAAATAAAACTATAATGATAGTTAAAGGAGAACATTAGGCTCAATCGTGTGCTAGCATGATTTTCTTGAACCTAATTGAATCTTATTTAAATCAATTGAACTGGGTTAATCCAGTTGATGATATCCAGATCCAAACCCTTATTTGTATGATCCAATTAGGTTCAGTTCTGTATGATAATGGGATATGTCATGATCTCTATCATCGACATCATCGAAACACCTTCTGATGGATCAGAACTTTTTTGATTCAGACAACTAGTATGATCAATCATCCAAATTATTCTAATTGCTCCCAAAATTCACTACTGACATCTAGCAGCATATGGTGGCAACCCATCAGAACTGAAAGTGAACCTCTTGATATAGTTACTTATGTGATTAAGTTTCTCTATCTTGAGCCTTGATCGGATTAGGGTTAAGGTGATCTCGTCAAATCCTAATTTCCGTCATATGAATTAATCATTCGATTCAAGTCTAATGTGAAAACTCTAATAGAAACTCTTTCTATTATTTTACTCTACCATGGCCATGGGCTTATGAACTTGATTCTCATGATCATCATAGGATTGCTCCTCTTCTACCAAGGTAGATAGATCTCCTATTGGTACAATCCAATTTCTACAATGAAAATGCTATAGCCAACATACACCTCAAGATTCCAAATGGCTAAAAGATCTAGTTATGATGTAGTCAAATCATAACACCCTCAAGGTGAACTATCGATGCACCTCAGATCAAAGAACCAAACACACCACTGTGGCTTCGAGCCAATCATCGACAAGAAGGTAGACTTCCTTATGACTGCTTGAGGTGGTCACGCTCAGTGCCCTCATTCTCTAATGAGTATCTGTACTCTCGCTCTGATGTTTCTACACCATAGACTCAAGACTCAACTACCCTAAAGAAGTGATCGTACACTAACTTTTTGGATCAATCACCATCCTCATGATAATCCTATGGTTGGGAGCATTTTATGAGTTAATAATGAAAATTCATGTCTTAAATTTTCAACTTTTGAAAATATGAACTATCATTGCCACTAACTTAAGAGATGTATCATAGACACTTTCAAATACACATTATGATAGAAAATAACTTATTTTATTATTTATAGTCAAAATTATAATTTTTCTCTTAGAAGTGTATTATAAATATCAGCCAATCTAGTTTCAAGGGTACACATATCTAACAGGGATCGGTGGCTAAGAACTTTGACGGACATCTTCCTTGTGCCACCTCTCCCTATGTTTCTCTCTTTAATTCATGCAAAGGAATCTTATGTGAATATTTCTCATGCCGAGATGATGTTTTCTTCTTCTTTCTCACACCCTAAATGGATTGGATAGGATTAAGTTTGAATTTGATTCAAATAGAATCCTAATCCTTATCCTTGTTCTTATCTTATTTTGTTGCCGCCTCACCTTGAGAAGGATTCCTCATAAGCGTGTGCACATCTGAGGATTTTTCCACGCAAAATATGTTTTGGTCACCCCCTTCTCTCTCTAATGGATAAGATTGAAATTGGTTTTGGGATAAAATTCAAAGGAGTTTGAATTTTGCGGCAAAACCAACTTAACTTAATCCTATCTCTTGTTGCCACCCACTATATTAAAACCCCTTCTTTTTGTGTACCAACTCCAAGTTAATTTTACATGAAAAATTAGTGAAGTAAGAGGGGGATGAACACTCTTTCGGGCATCAGGATTGGGATGGGTAGCCTTCTTAGGCATGAGAGCTTTAGAGGAGTTCTTCCTCCTCTTAGGGTGAGAGATAAAACCCTAGGATTCTAGGATTTTTAGAAGAAAGAAAAATTAGAGAGAAAATAATTTTCTTTATTCTTGTTCTTCTTCCCCATAGCCTTTAGAGATCCTTCTTTAACTTTGGAGAGTCTGAGAGGTTTGAAGAACAAGAAAAAATTAGATCAACCATCTCATCGATCTATGCACGATCTAGCAGACCCGATAGATCGAATCAGCATAGAACTTTGAGTGGATGATCTATAGAGGCTAAACATCCTGTGCGGCTGTGAGCAACCTTCAGAGCTTTATATCTAAAAGTTTCAACATCGGAGATCATCTACCTGTGCTTAGGTATAAGGTTCTAAATCTTAATAGATAGATCTAAAAGTTAGATCTAGATTCTAGTATCGAAATGATCGATGCATATATTTTATTATTTATATTTTATGCATGCTATATTTCATGTTATAGATCATAACATAGATGTTTTAGATCTGATCCTAAGCATATTTAGTAGATTAAAATATTTAATCTTAGGTCTTCTGCTTTAAAATTTTAAAAAATCATGCTTTGAACGCCTGTCGGTTTCCATCAAAGAGACGCTCATTCTCTAGAATAAGAAAAAAAGGATCAAGAGCAAGAAGAAGAGGATAAAGAACCTCAAGAACAATCAAATGCACCTCAACAAGGTTTAAATGATTTACCAAGGGAATGGAGGTATGCTCATAGTCATCCTAAAGAATTGATTATGGATGATCTATCTTAAGGTATTAGAACTAGAGCATATATTACAAAAGTATTAAATAATTTTGCATTTTTATCTCAAATTGAATCCAAAAATAGAATTGAAGCTAAAAAATAAGCTATTTTGATAAATACAATACAAGAATAATTAAATCAGTTTGAAAGATACAAAGTTTGGGACTTAATTAAAAGACTTAGAGATCACCCTATTATAGGTACAAAAAGGATCTTTAGAAATATATTAGATGAACAAAGAAATATATTTAGAAATAAAGTTATATTAGTTGCATAAGAATATAATCAGGAAGAAGGAATTATTTTTGGTGAAACCTTTGTACCTTTAGTTAGATTTGAAGTAATTAGATTATTGTTAGCCTTTGTATGCTTCATGAATTTCAAACATTTTCAAGTGGATATTAAAAGTGTACTTTGAAATCATTAAATTATAGAGAATGTTTATGTTGAACAAACTCCTAGTTTGAAAGATTATGAATTTTTAAACCATATTTTTGAAGGAAAAATCTAGGATTTTTAGGATGCATTTTGAAACCTTTTTAAAATATAAACAACAGAATCAAGAGATTGATCATATTAATCTATGAAAATATGCATCTAAATCCTAAATCTAGGATCTAATGACATGATCCATGCATGCATATAATTTTAAAAAATAAATAAAATACAAAAGATAAGATGTTGATTATATCAACATCAATCAAACTCTAGATCTGATCTAAACTACAATTGAGATCGAATCTCAATACTTTTTTTATGGATTAGGATCTCTACTTACTGATCTAAGGATGAGGTTGTCTCTTTGAGCCGCACACATATTCGGCCTCTATGAGAAATCCACACTAAATCCCAATCTTGATCCGAAGTCCAACAATCTGGAAATCAACATAGTGTGCTAGCATTGTGCTGATCCTTCTTCAATGGTTGATGTGAATCTCTTTTTTCAAATGTCTTAAACTCTCTAAGGGCCAAAAGAGGAGAAGGGAGCATCTAGAAGAGGTCTTCTTCCTCATATTTTTCTCTCAAAAAGTGATGGAAGAAGATGCAAAACACAAACCCTAAAGAAGACCCTTCTTCTCTATCTTTTTCCTCTCACCTAGACACAACAATTTGTGCCTTTACAAAGTCCCATGCCCAGATCTCTCTTATGCCCAAGGCTCCCATGCCCAAGACCTCTCTCGTAGATGTAAATGCTGTAGAAAATTCATGGCCTAACTCTCTTTAAATAGAGAGATGTGAGAGAGTCCCTATCTAGGTCAAACATCTAGATAATAGAGTCCAAATAAGACAAGGATTGAGGCACCCAACTCTTGGGTGCCTCCTCCTTTTTATTTGGCATGGACTCCCTGAGAATGGCACACAATGACTCCATCTTTTCCACAGAAATTATCCAAATAAATCTGGTATAATTGCCACCATAATGGAGTTTTGGTTTATCTAAACTCTATCAAATAGAGTTTTGGATCAAAACTACTTGCTAGTTTTGACTTGTTCCAAAACCACAAACCATCCAAAGAGATAGGGGGTGAAGGGATTGGTGTGGAGCCTCTCTAGGAGTGAGATATCTCTTGCCAAAGCTAATGGTGGGGCATGGGAAGTCTTAGATAGTTCAAGGGAGAAGTCCTAGTCAAACTAGGACTTCATGCTATGAATAATCAAAACTAAATCTTTAGCCAAATTAAAACAAAACTTGTGCAACCTAATTAATGATAATCTTAGTCCAACTAAAATCTAAATTAAATCAAATTTAATTTAATTTAAATTTTCATCAAATTATAAATTAGGTGCATACAAGTTCTAATGACTTGTTCTTCCTTGTAATTGGTTTATCTCATAAATCTATTAATTTGATCTAATCATGTTCAAATCAAATCTAATTAAATTTTATTTAATTAAAATCAATCTCAGCCTTTTAGCTCAATCAGGTTGAGCTAATTAGTAATTCAATTGCTAATCAATCTTCCTACAATATTTGCACTAGGTCAAACATCAATCGTATTGAATGTTTATCCCCAAAAAGATTCTTAATCATTGATCAACCATCTGATTAGATTGAGACCTCTAATATGTGTGACCCCATAGGTTTGAATCTATACTGTTAGTATAAAAATAAATTCTTATACCAATCAAAGTGACCAGCTAGAAATGATACCTGATGGCCGGATCGGTCGAATGTGTAAAGCAACACTCTTAAAATCCATGTGGATATGGTTTTTGTATAATTCATCTCCTTGACCATAAATGCTCATAGGATGACTCAAGGTTAAACTATCAATCCTAAATAGATCATTCACATTATATTTTAAAATGTCAAATCCATCTCGTGGATTATCCTGATAAAGATTTTGCTAAATTAAAATACAGTGATGCATTATCTCCAAACTCTTGGAGTGCTCAATCCCATCTTGAGCACTCACCGACTTTACAAGTTCTTGACTGTGCCCAGAAATCTTTCTTAACTGAAATAAAAATTTAGATAGTCCAGTACTAAAGCATAGTGAGTTGCTTGCAAGCCACCATGGTGATCTCAGGTCTAAGGGATACTTATACCCATATCCCATTAAAGCAATTTTTGACTGCAGAATGCTCTAGAGTTGGTCATATTCAGTGACAATATATCCCTACATCTAATCTGTATGCCATATCAGTGTCTCTACACTCCTTGGTTAAGAGGATAACTAATCAATGTGGCACACAATGACCTACACTCAATAAATATTATCATTTTAGTTAACAACATATTATTTGATCACGAGCAGTTTAATGACTAATCGATAAATCCTTTCTTTATCGAATCTAAATAGTCATAAGGACTTTATCATAACATAGGAGTTTATTTAAAAATGTACATTTATGATGAAAAATGCTAGAATAAATATTTTATTTAATAATAAATTATTTATATTTACAAGATTAGCACAACCATCAATAGACTAATAATTGGCTTTGGGACACATTTTTCAACAACTCTCACTTATCCTGAAGCCACTCGATATAGTATCTAATATCTATCTTCGACTTGTAATTATCGAACTCCCTTACCACCAAGGATTTAGTGAGCGAGTCAACCAAGTTCTACTTTCTATCAATCTTCTAATGGTCAACATCATCTTGATCCATGATCTTTCGGATCAGATGATTGTGATGCAAAATATGCTTCGTCCGCTAGTCTACCTTTAGTTCCTTCACCTGAGCAATGGCTTCAATGTTGTTGTAGTAGAGTAGGACCAGACCATCAAGGAAGGATGCTACTCCGAGCTTGGTGATGAACTTTCTCAGCTACATAATTTTCTTCATAGCATCGAATGCTGCAACATACTCCACCTTGCAAATTTAGTCTGCCATAGTGTGCTGCTTAGAACTCTTTTAGCAGACGGCTCCATCATTTAGGATAAAGATATAACCTAACACACTCTTATTATAATCTTGGTCAGATTGAAAGCTGGAGTCTATAAATTCCATAAATTTTAAATATGACTCACCATGAATCGACCACTGATTCTTAGTATTTCTTAAATATTTAAGAATGATTTTTACCACCTTCCAGTGGTTCTTTTCTAGATTAGATTGGTTTCTACTCACTACTCCTTGTGTGTATGCCACATCTGATCTTGTACATGTCATGGCGTACAATATAGATCCCATAATCAAAGCATATAAAATTTTACTCATATGCTCTCTCTTTTAGGAGTTGTTGGATAATTTTTCTTAGAGAGAAAAATTTTATAGTCTATCGAAAGATAGTCCTTCTTGAAATTCTTCATACTGAACCATTTCAACACAATTTTTATGTATGTAGACAGGGATAACCCATGCATCCTCTTAGATCTTGTTAGATATGTATGTCCTAGAAGCCAGATTGGCTGACAGTTGTAATACACTTCTAAGGACAAAATTATAACTTTGACTATAAATAATAAAATGGATTATTTTCTATCATAGTGTATATTTGAAAGTGTCTATGATACATCCCTTGAGTTAATGATAATGATAGTTCATATTTTCAAGAGTTGAAAATTTAAGACATGAATTTTTATTATTAACTCATAAAATGCTTCCGACCGTAGGATCATCATGAGGATGGTGATTGATCCGGAAGGTTGGTATATGATCACTTATTTAGGATAGATGAGTCTTGAGTCTATGGTGTAGAGACAACAGAGCAAGAGTATAGGTACTCATTAGAGAACGAGGGCACTGAGCGTGACCATCTTGAGCAGTCATGAGGAAGTCTACCTTCTCGTTAATGACTGGCTTGAAGCTGTAGTGCTGTGTCTGGTTTTTTGACCTAAGGTGCATCGACAGTTTGCCTTAAGGGTGTTATAGTTTGACTACACTATAACTCAGTCTCCTAACCATTCAAAATCCTGAGGTGTATGTTGGCTATAGCATGTTCATTGTAGAAATTGGATTGCACCAATAAGGAATCTATCTACCTCAGTAGATGAGGAGCAGCCCTATGATGATCATGAGAATCAAGTCCATAAGCCCATGGCCATGGCAGAGTGAAATAATAGAAAGAGTTTCTATTAGGATTTTCATATTGGACTTGAATCAAATGATTAATTCATATGATGGATATTAGGATTTGATGAGATCACCTTAACCCTAATTCGATCAAGGCTCAAGATAGAGGAACCTAATCATAAAGGTAACTACACCGAGAGGTTCACTTTCATTTTTGATGGGTTGCCACCATATGCTGCTAGGTATCACTGATAGATTTTGGGAGCATTAGAATGATTTGGATGATCGATCATACTAGTTATCTGAATCAAAAAAGTCCTGATCCATCGGAAGGTGTTTTGATGATGTGGATGATAGAGATCACAACATATCCCATTACCATACGGAACTGAACCTAACTAGGTTACACAAACAAGAATTTGGATCTTGATATCATCAATTGGACTAACCCAGTTCAATTGATTTGAATAAGATTCAATTAGGTTCAAGAAAATCATGCTAGCACATGATTGAGCCTAATGTTATTCTTTAAAAATCATTATAACTTATCTCGATTGAGCCAAATGAGTTTAGGCTCACTCAAAAACCTTTACTTGGTCTGACTAAATCTTGTCCAGATCAGAAAAGGGTTATCTTAATTTATGAGATAAATTTAAGATAATACCTACCATTTTTGGTCAGCTGCTAATTCCTATTTTCAGACATTGATCAAATATTGACCCTGGACACTTGGACATTTGCTCATGTGTCATGCATCTATAGGAGAGTACCTAGGGTCTTGTCCCCCTACTAAAATATAGATAGAAAGAGGGTGCATGCATAGGGAGGCATGCACCCCATGAGGATAAAGGAGGAGTCCCATATAGATAGGATTCCAGGGTTGCTTTAGGGGATTAAACCCTATGGTGCCAAGAACTCTTGTTTGACCCAGTCTTAGTGCCACTTTAGGAGGATTTTGAGGGTCTCTCATCTGATTGGATCAGATGATGTCACTCCATCAATTAGATTTAGATCTGATTGCACAAAGGGCCATAATTGGTCGGAATGATGTGGCACTGCATGACGCAGCAGGGTCTATATAAATTCTATCTACATCTAGTTTTTAATGCTTCTGCCTTTAGCCCATGCCACAAAGCTTCTCTCCCTCATTCTCCATGCCACCCTTTGGTTCTCTCTCTCCTCTCCATGCCCAAGGGGTTTTGGGCATGAATAAGGTGTGATCCAAGCAAGTGAAAGGCGCTAAGAAAGGAAGAAGGCAGCACTGCGGCAAGAGACAATGATAGTTCTTCAAAAGGAGTTTTGAAGACCTTCAAGATCAGATCTAGATCTAATTTTTGAAGGATTGATTGAAAAGAAGAAGATATCTAGATGCTGCCTGAGTGAATACCGATAGAGGCCAGGCACTTGCGTGGCTACTTCTAGAATCTCTGACAAATATCGAGATCATCATAGGATAGTTGGATTATCCAAAATAAAGGTATAATTAAATTATATTTAATTTTTATTTTATTTTTATTATTAGATCAATAAGATCATATATGAGGAGTTTCAGATATAATTTGGATCTTAGAGAAAAATTTTTTGAAATATCCCTCCTGATCCAATTAGATCTCAACGAACCTGATCCAGAAAATAGGTTTTTTCCTTCAACTAATATCAGAGCCAAGTTTTGATAATTCATTAGATCTGATTTTAATTTATTTTTGATCTAATAATTAGATAATTTTAGATGTCACATTAGATATGATTAGATCTAAAATCAAAAAATTAAAAATTAAATAATCTAGATCTAAGATGTATGAGATACATGACTAGACTAGGAATAGAATTATTCTATATGTAGTCTAGCATAATCATAATTTTAATTTAATTATTTATAATTTTTAGATCTATTTATTTATTATTTTATAATATTATAAATATTATAATTAGTTCTAAAAAATAGAAAATAAATTTATTTAATTTTTTCATATGAGATATGATAGGTGCATGTTTAGATTAGTTGTAGATAGTTCTACAAAATTATCTAGAATAAATTTTAATTTGATATGATCAAATTTAAATATTATTCTTTAGATATTTTTGAGATAATTTAGATATGAAAACATACATGATATGATACATGAGATGCATGCAAAATGTGTTTTTAGTTAGATCAATTTTTATATATGTGAGATATGATGTAGATCTAACTAATTTTATAGATTTATCATGTTTCTGATTAAGGCATTTTCCTTGACTGTCCGGTCATAAGAACGAAGTAGGGTTTAAAGGCCCTCTCCTCTCATTTGATGAGGTGTTCTTATGGTGTGTAGGGGTGCTGTGTATTCGACCTTAATCAAAAATCAAAAATTTATTTTCTGTAAAACCCTAGATCTTGAAACCCTAAAATTTTATATACATATTTTATTTATGAACCCTAAACTTAATTAAAAATTAAGATTATAAAATATATTATGTCTAAAATTAAAAACTTTCAGATCTAAGACATATTCATAAAATTGGGTTTGGGCTTGGGTAGCTCAATTAGGTCTAGCGGTTGATCAAATCGAATCAAGAGTTGGGTAGGTGGGATCAAGAGTATTTAAATTGACCAGCCTAATAGGATTAAGTCTGGGTCAAGGTCGAGTCACATGACTAATCGATCAAGTTAAGACCTAATTAGGCTTAGTGGTTAGAGTCTGGATTGTAGGCTAACCCGATTGGTTCTGATTTAACAATTTGGTGTCTAAGATAAGTTTGGCAGATATGACCGACTAGTTTTTAATTGGAAGCTACTTGACTCGAATGCGTTCTTGTCGAGTTAATGGCATATCCCTTCCATCGGTCTCACTTACCTGACCATATTTATCGATCCAGTCGGGATCTAAGATGGCTAACAATCCAAGCTAACCCATGCCACTAGGTTAGTCATAATGGTTATGGCTATGTCAAGTCAAGTTTAAAGAGACCTAAATCAAATCTCCCCAAGAAAAGATTATGTCTAAGGTCTTCCATAATTGTAGATGTGTGAGCCTTTTTCGGAATTGATTATTCTCAGCTGGTCATAGTGGTTCAGTTGCATCAAAAAGATGCAACCATGTCTATTAAGCATTGGATGCTATGGGCTGGAGGATGGATTGGGCTCAATATTTTGGATATGGTGAGAGATCCAATTAGGAATCCAATCTGTGCAAATGGTGGGTCTGACTTAACTAAGAAGTGGATCAATATTTCAGACATGGTGAGATTCATGAATTAGAGATCAAGTCTGGGTCCATTATGATTAGAGAATAATTAGACAAGAGTTGTTCACTCATTGGCTAACCCATCACCAATAACTATTAGGTGAGGTGATGAGTCAGTTGGTGGGACTGCACCACCCACTAAAAATTAGTAGTCGTGGAGATTTTTGCATCTCTATAGAGGAAGTGTAGGGATCTAAGAAAGTAGTGAAAGCTAATTTATTTAAAAATTAAATTTTTAAATAAATTGGTCAAGTCTTAATTAAAAAATCTAACTAGAAACTTTGACTCTATACAGAAAAAAGAAAAATATCGACGTCCAACCCACTAGCCCATATCCTGGACACCTATAGACTGACCAGACCCAATTACAAGAATTGACTCCAAAACTTTAAAATTATTTTGGGTCTCGAGAAGTTGACTCATGTATAGGACCAGGATCCCTCCACCTTACCAGCTCGTCCGTCCGCTGAATAAAGAGCGTCTCTTGATAAGTGGACGGATGAAGATAATAAGGCTAGATTCTATATGTTGGGCTCGATGTTTGTTGAGCTTTAGCACCAACATGAAGATATCAAGACTGCTTACCAAATGTTGGCTCACCTACAAGAGTTGTTTGGTGAACAGAGTCGTGCAGCCAAATATCAAATCACTAAATGACTGTTTAAGGCTAAAATGCATGATGGGTAGTCAGTCTAAGATCATTATCTAATGATGATCAAGAACTTGGAAGAGCTTGAGAAGCTGAGAGTGAAGTTAGACTAGGATCTATAGAATGATATAATTCTGTAATCCTTGGCTGATGCGTATGGACAGTTCATCATGAACTACTATATGCATAAACTTTAGAATACTCTGGTCAAGCTTAGGAATATGCTGGTTACTGCTGAGCTTTCTATGAAAGATTCTAAAGTCTTAGTACTTGCTATGGAATGGACTTCTTTCAAGAGAAAGTCTTTTGAAAATAAGAAAAAGTCTACGAAAAAGCAGAAGTTGGAAGGTGGAAAGAAAAAAAAGATAGAGCTAAAGAAGAAGGCCGCTGACAAAGAAAAGTATTTTCATTATAATACTGACGGCCACTAGAAGCAAAACTACCCTACATACCTGGCCACCCTAAAGAATGAGGAGGAGACAGGTCCTTCTGGAGGTATGATCATTATTGAATCTAACCTTACAATTTCTTCTGCATCCAGTTGGGTGCTTGACTCTGGTTCTAGTACTCATTTATGTACTTTCACATAGGATCTTGAGGATAGCAGGAGGCTGAGGGATGGTGAGATGATCCTATGCATCGAAAATGGAGCAAAGATTGCTGCTGTGGTCGTGGAAACCCACCCTCTTCGACTATCATCTGGTTTAGATTTAGTACTCAAGGATTGTTATTATGTGCTTGTTGCAAGCAAGAATTTAATTTTTGTTTCATGTTTAGCACTAGATGGCTATGTAATTAGTTTTCTTAAGGACCATTGTAATATTTTTTATGAAAAAAATAAAATTGCAAGTGATTTCCTTATTAGCGATCTCTACCAGCTACATATTAATGTATCTATCTTTAATATCGAGCAAAATGTGAATGCCATAGGATCAATATGATCCAGGAATAGTCCAAATGATAGGTGTCTGTGACACCTAAGGCTAGGTCATATAGCAGAGATAGGGTTAACAAATTAGAGAAAATTGGACTATTGAATCCGTTGACTTCTGAGTCATATCCAATTTGTGAATCATGTCTTCATGGCAAAATGACTAAGCTTCCTTTTGTAGGACATGGGGAAAGGGCCATGGATCTACTTGCCCTAGTACATACTGATGTGTGCAGCCCATTTGATGTGATGACTAGAGGCAACTTTGTCTACTTTATAATCTTTATCGATGATTTATCTTGGTATGGGTATGTATATCTTATGAGACACAAGTCTGAAGCCTTTGAAAAGTTTAAGAAATTCAGACATGAAGTGAAAAAGCAAATTGAAAAATCCATTAAGGTTCTTCGATCAGATTGAGGAGGTGAATACCTTAGTCAAAAATTTCTAGACTATCTCAAGCAATATGGCATAGACTCTTAATGGACTCCACCTGCAACACCTCAACTCAATGGGATTTTAGAATGAAGGAACTGGACCCTATTAGATATGGTCCAATCCATAATGAGCTTCACAGATCTTTCTAATTTCCTTTGGGGACATAGTCTGCAAACTACTATATATTTACTGAATAGGGTTCCCTCTAAAATGGTTCCTACCATGCCGTTTGAGATATGGCATGGTAAGAAATCAAGTCTGATTCATCCCAAAGTTTGGGATTGTCCGGCTCATGTCAAAAGACAACAAGTGGACAAGTTAGCCTATAGGTCCTTTAGAGCTCGATTCATAGGATATCCTAAAGAGTCATTAGGATATTATTTCTGCATTCCAGAAGACCACAATGTGATTATGAGTTGACATGCCATCTTTCTTAAAAAGTAGTTTATTCAAGATGGTAGCATTGGAAAGCAAATCAGGCTCGAGGAGAAAGTCTCCTAAGAGCAATGAGCTAAGGTTCCTATGGAACCAAATCAGGTTGAGCCAATACAATCACTACCTCCTCTACCTCGTAGATCGAAAAAAAATTTTCATCCGCTTGAGAGGTATTTAGGTACTATTTCAGAGGAAGTAGAGAGAATATTCCTCATAGGTAATAGAATTCATGATGATGATCCCAAAACCTATGATGAGACGATATTAGAATCAACTCTCAGAAATGGTTAGAGGCAATGACATCAGAAATCGACTCGATGCACTCAAACCAAGTCTAGATCATGGTAGATCCATCTGAAGGTATGGTATCTATTAGGTGTAAATGGATCTACAAGAGAAAGATTGGTGTAGATGGGAATGTGGAGACATTCAAAGCTAGATTAGTGGCAAAAGAGTATAGTCAGCATGAAGGTATTGACTATCAGGATATCTTTTTGCCAGTAGCCATGCTAAAATCCATCCACACATTGCTTGCTATTGCAGCCTATTTTGATTATCAAATATGGCAAATGGACGTGAAAATAGCATTCTTAAATAGATATCTTGAGAAAGATATCTATATGGAACAGCCGCTAGGTTTCACATCCAGTGATGCTGATCACAAAGTATGTAAGCTGCAAAGGTCCATATATGGACTTAAGCAAGCATCTCGGAGTTGGAATACTCATTTTAATGAGATGATCAAATTATTTGATTTCATCAAGAATGAGAAGGAACCATGTATTTTCAAAAAGATCAGTGGGAGCACTACTATCTTCCTCGTACTATACATGGATGATATCCTCCTTATTGGGAATGATATTCCCATGTTGACTACAATTAAAATATGGTTATCTAAAGAATTCTCAATGAAAGACCTAGGAGAAGCATCCTTCATTCTAGAAATCAAGATCTATAGAGATAGACCGAATAGGATGCTAGGTCTTTCATGGAAGATGTACATAGAGAAAGTGCTAAAGAGGTTTAGCATTAAAAACTCCAAGAGGGGATTGGTACCCTTCAGATATGCATTCATCTCTCCAAGAAAATATGTCCCAACATACTTGAGGAGATTGAACACATGAGCAAGATCCCTTATGCTTCAGCAATAGGAAGTCTCATGTATGCCATGTTATGTACACGATCTGATATAGCCCATGCTGTGAGTGTCATGAGCAAATATCAGTGGAATCCAGATGAAGAACACTGGATTTCTGTGAAATGTATCCTTAAGTACTTGAGAAGAACTAAGGATATGTTGTCATTTTTTGGTAATGGAGAACTCCAAGTCTAGGGGTATACTGACTCAGATTTTATATCTGATATAGATGATCGAAAGTCGATATTTCAGATTCTGTTTGTGTGTAATGGTGGTGTTGTCAGTTGGAAGAGTTCCAAGTAGATAGTGATAGCAGACTCCACCATGGAAGCAGAGTACATCGCTGCGTCAGAAGCTATGAAGGAGGCATTCTGGTACAAGAAGTTTGCCATAGAGATCGAAGTGATGCCATCGGATGTCATTCTTCTGTACTATGACAATAATGGCACCCTAGCTCTTGCTAAGGAGCTGAGTTCTCATCAGAAATCTAAGCACATCGAGCAGCGATACCACCTCATCCATGATTACCTCGAGAAATGTTACATCGAGATCAAGAGAGTCGACTCCGTAGATAATGCGATAGATCCACTTATAAAATTATTGGACTAGCAGAAGATCGAAGCCCACCTTGAGAAGATGAGACTTAGATTTGTAGCCAATTGACTTTAGGTCAAGTGGGAGTTTGTTAGATATGTGTGCCCTAGAAACCAAATTGGCTAACACTTTTAATACACTTCCAAGGGCAAAATTATAATTTTAACTATAAATAATAAAATAATCCCTTGAATTATTTTCTATCATAGTGTGTATTTGAAAGTATCTGTGATACATCCCTTGAGTTAATGGTAATGATAGTTCATATTTTCAAGAGTTAAAAATTTAAGATATGAATTTTCATTATTAACTCATAAAATGCTTCCGAACGTAGGATCATCATGAGGATGGTGATTGATCCAGAAGGTTGTTGTACAATCGATTTTTTAGGATAGATAAGTCTTGAGTCTATGGTGTAGAGACATCGGAGTAAGAGTATAGGTACTTATTAGAGAATGAGGGCACTGAGCATGACCACCTCGAGCAGTCATGAGGAAGTCTACCTTCTCGTCGATGACTGGCTCGAAGCTGCAGTGATATGTTTGGTTTTTTTTGATCTAAGGTGCATCAATAGTTCACCTTGAGGGTGTTATAGTTTGACTACGCCATAACTCGATATCCTAGCCATTCGAAACCCTGAGGTGTATGTTGGCTATAGCATGTTCATTGTAGGAATTGGATTGCACCAATAAGGGATCTATCTACCTCGGTAGATGAGGAGCGGACCTATGATGATCATAAGAATCAAGTCCATAAGCCCATGGCCATGGCAGAGTGAAATAATAGAAAGAGTTTCTATTAGGGTTTTCACATTGCACTTGAATCGAATGATTAATTCATATGACGGATATTAGGATTTGATGAGATCACTTTAACCCTAATCGATCGGGGCTTAAGATAGAGAAATCTAATCACAAAGATAACTGCATCGAGAGGTTTGCTTTCAGTTCTGATGGGTTGCCACCATAAGCTGCTAGGTGTCACTGGTGGATTTTGGGAGCAATTAGAATGATTTGGATGATCGATCATACTAGTTGTCTGAATCAAAAAAGTTCTGATCCATCAGAAGGTGTTTCGATGATGTCGATGATAGAGATCATGACATATCCCATTACCATATGGAACTAAACCTAACTAGATCACACAAATAAGGATTTGGATCTGGATGTCATCAATTGGACTAACCTAGTTCAATTGATTTGAATATGATTCAATTAGGTTCAAGAAAATCATGCTAGCACACAATTGAGCCTAATGTTCTCCTTTAGTAATCATTATAGTTTGTCTCGACTGAGCCAAATGAGTTTGGGCTCACTCAAGAACCTTTACTTGGTCTGACTTGAGCTTGTTCAGATCAGAAAAGGATTGTCTTAATTTATGAGATAAATTTAAGACAACACCTACCATTTTCGGTCATCTACTAATTCCTGTTTTTGGACATTGATCAAATGTTGATCCTGAACACTTAGACATCTGCCCATGTGTCATGCACCTATAGTAGAGTACCTAAGGCCTTGTCCTCCTGCTAAAATATAGATAGGAAGAGAGTGCATGCCTAGGGAGACATGCGCCCCATGAGGATAAAGGAGGAGTTCCATATAGATGGGACTCCAGGGTTGCTTTAGGGGATTAAACTCTGTGGCACCAAGAACTCTTATTTGATCCAGTCTTGGTGCCACCTTAGAAGGATTTTGAGGGTTCCTCATCTAATTAGATCAGATGATGTCATCCCACCAATCAGATTTGGATCTGATTGTATAAAGAGCCGTGATTGGTCGGGATGATGTGGCACTGCATGGCACAGTAGGATCTATATAAACCCTATCTGCACCTAGTTTTTAATGCTTCTACCTTTAGCCCATGCCACAAAGCCTCTCTCCCTCCTTCTCCATGCCACCCTCTGGTCCTCTCTCTCCTCTCCATGCCCAAGGGGTTTTGGGCATGAGTAAGGTGCAATCCAAGCAAGTGAAAGATGCCAAGAAAGGAAGAAGACAGTACTACTGCAAGAGACAATGATAGTTCTTCAAAATGAGTTTTGAAGACCTTCAAGCTCAGATCTAGATCTAACTTTTGGAGGATTGATTGAGAAGGAGAGGATCTCTAGATCCTATCCAAGTAGATACCGTTAGAGGTCAGGCACTTGCATGGCTACATCTAAAACCTTAGGCAAACATCGGGATCATCATAGAATAATTAGATTATCCAAAATAAAGATATAATTAAATTAGATTTAATTTTTATTTTATTTTTATTATCAGATCAAATCTGAGGAGTTTTAGATCTTATTAGGATCTTAAAAAAATTTTTTTGAAATATTCCTCCTAATCCAATTAGATCTGAACGAACCTGACCCACAAAATAGGTTTTTTCCTTCAGATCTATCCTTATAGATCTTCATTCCTAGGATGTAGGATGCTTTACCCAAGTTCTTCATGAAGAACTGAGATGATAGCCATACTTTTATTTCTTATAGTATGGGGATGTCATTTTTGATTAAGAGAATGTTATCCACATACAAAACAAGAAATACCACTGCCAAATCATTTGCCCATTTGTACATGTAGGGCTCTTCTCCATTCTTAATGAAGCTATATATTTTGATTATCTTATCAAATTAATCCATAAATTGATCTTTGAAGCTTGCACAACTTGGACTCATCTATGGATGTGAACCCCTCAGGTTATATCATATACAACTCTTCGATTAGCTCTCCATTCAGAAAAGCTATCTTCACATCCATCGGCCAAATCTCATAATCTAGATGGACAACTATCACAAGTATAATTCAAATGATTTGAGCATTGCCAGAGGGGAGAATGTCTCATCATAGAATTATAGGTCTCCATCTTTCCATCTGTGCCTCTCTTCCTTTTGAAGATCAACTTACACCCAATGGATTTTATCCCTTCAGGTGGATCAGCTAATGTCCACACATCGTTGACCTTCATGGACTTCATTTTAAATTTCATGGCCTCAAGCCATTTCTCAAAATCAAGCTATTGAAAAATATATCCCAAAGCCAATCGTCAGCTTATTGACAATTATGCTAATATTATTAATATAAATAATTTAATGAATAAGAAGTTTATTCTGATATTTTTTATCATAAATGTACATCTTCTAATGAACTCTTATGATGAAGTTCTTAGGATTATTTAGATTCAATAAAGAGAGAATTTATCAATTAGTTCTTAAAACTATTTACAATCAAATGATACGTTGTTAACTAGGATGATAACGTTTATCGATTATAGATCATTGTATGCCATATAGGTTGGTTATCCTCTTAACCAAAGAGTATAGAGACACTGATATGGCATACAGGTGAGATATAAGAGTACATCATTATTGAACATGATCAACTTTGGAGCATTCTGCTATCGAGAATTGCTTCGATAGGATATGGGTATAAGTATCCCTTGGACTTGAGATCACCATGGTGGCTTGCAAGCAATTCACTGTGCATTGGTACCAAACTACCTAAATTTTTAATTCAATGATGGAAGATTTCTATATACAGTTAAGAATTTGTTAAGTCGGTGAGTGATCAAGATGGGATTGACCACTTTAAGAGTATGGAGATAATGAATCACTATATTTCAATTTAGCAAAACCTTAGTTAGGATAATCCATATGATAGATTTGATATTTTTAAATATAATGTGGATGACCTATATAGGATCGACAGTAAAATCTTGAGTCATCTTATGATGATTCATGGTCAAGGGGATAAATTATACAGAAACCATATCCACTTGGGTCTTAGGAGTGTTGCTTTAAACATTCAACCTATCCGACCATCGGGTATCATTGCCGGATTGTCACATCGATTGGTATGAAAATTTATTTCTATACTACTAGCTTAGGTTTGAACCTATAAGGTTATACACATTAGAGGTCTCAATCTAATTAGATGGTTGATCAATGATTAAGAATCATTCTAGGGTCAAACAATTAATACGATTAATGTTTAACCTAGTGCAACTATTATAGGAGGATTAATTAGCAATCATATTACTAATTAGCTCCATCTGATTGAGCTTAAGGATTTAGATCGAGTTTAATTGAATAATATTCAATTAGATTTGGTTTGGACTTGATTAGATCAAGTCTAATTGATTTTTGGGATGAGCCAATTGCAAAGAAGAATAAGTTTCTGTTCAATTAGGACTTGAGTACAGCTAATTTCTAATTTAATTAGAATTTTAACTAGATTTAAATCTGATTTAATTTAATTTAATTAGACTCTTAATTCAACTAAGATCATTCTTAATTAGGTTGCAAAAGTTTTAATTTGGTTGGGTTTAAAAATTTGTTAGACCAAGTCAAAACATGGAGTCCCTGTGTGACTAGGACTCTCTCTCCTTGCGCCACCTAGCCTTCCCACACCCCACCCTTGGAATTTGTGTGAGATCTCTCATGCCTAGAGAGATCCCACACCACCTCTTTGCACCCTCTACCTTTCTTAAATGGAAATTGATTGTGGACTAGGTCAAAATAAATAAGTTGTTATGACCTAGGATTCTATTGGATAGAGTTTGACGCATCACCTTCCTTATCCTCTTTAGGTGCAAATTTAAATCATATTTATTCTAATTTTTTTATGAAAAAGAGAAGAAGGATAGTGCACCACTTCCAGGAAATCCATGCCAAATAAAGAGGAGGCACCCAAGAGTTGGGTGCCCCAATCCTTGTCAAGTTTGGACATTTCTTTCTAGGTTTTTAACCTAGACAGGGACTCTCTCATATCTCTCTATTTAAAGAAAGTGGGCATGATTTTTCTAAAACATTTACATCTGAAAGAGAAGATCTTAGGCATGTGAGACTTGGGCACTTGAAAGGTCTTGGCATGGGCTATTGTAACGACACAAATTCAAGTGTCCAGGTGAGAGGAAAGAAATAGAGAAGAAGGGTCTTCCCTAGGATTTAGTTTTGCATTTTCTTCCACCATATTTTTGATAGAAAAACATGAGAAAGAAGACCTCTCTTAGATCCTCCATTCTCCTCCTTTGCTCCTTGGATAGTCCATGTTGTTCAAAGAAGGAGCTTCGCCATCAACCATCGAAGAAGGATCTGCATAGTACTAGTACATTGTGCTGATTTTCAATTGTTGGATTTTGGATCAAGATCGAAGCTTCGTATGGACTTTCCATAGAGGCCGAATGAATGAGTGGCTTGAAATGATGACCTCAGAATCAGATCAGCAAGTAGAGATCTCAACCCACGAAAAAGGTATTGAGATTCGATATCAACAATAGTCTAGATCAGATCTAGATTTTGATCGATGTTGATATGATCAACATCTTATTTTTTATTTATTATTTAATTTTTAGATTTATATGCATCCATGAATCATGTCATTATATCCTATATCTAGAAATTTTTATATTATTTTATAGATTAATATGATTAATCTATAGCTTCTACTGTTCATATTTTGAAAAGTTTCAAAATACATGCTAGCAAACCCTACATTTTTTCTTTAAATGGTATCAGAGCATAGATCTTTTTGACATGATTTCTTTGCATGTTTTAGATCTATTATTTAGATTTGATATAAATTATAATCTAAAATTAAACCTAAAATTGCATATTTAGATCACATGAACTAATCTTATAAGGTTGTCCAGTTGTACAGTTTATTCCTTATAGTGAAAAGATTGTCCTAGTTCGTGCAGATCTAAAATTGATCATAAATATGTTAGATATGATCTAAATAGATTTATAATTTATTAACTTTAAAATTATTTAAATTTAAAAATAATAAATTTTAGATTGCACAGACTAATCTTATAAGGTCGTCCTACTGCAAGGTTTATATCTTATAGTGAAAAGATTGTCCTAGTATATGCTGATCTAAAATACTAATCATAAAATATTAGACTTAATCTAAAATATTTTATAATTTAATTAAAAATATTTTAATCTAAATTTTATAATCATAAATATATTAGATTTGATATAAAATGATTTATGATTAATTAGAATTGTAAATGTTTTAATTTTATTATCATGAATATGTTTAGATTATATCTAAAGTAGATTCATGATATATTTTATTTGCAAATTGATTATGATTCAAACATGCAATTGGTTAATAGAATCAAGTTATAAAAATATTTTATAAATATAAAAATTATTTTTGAAATGCCAAATCCCAACTCTCTATCCAAAACTTAATTAAAAATTAAGAATTGTTTGATTAGGTTCTAGATTATGAATTGAAGATCCCATGACACAAATCATAATACTTAAGCTAATAGGTTAGAGTGAATTAGGTCCATTAATTTGATTAGACCTAAGGTTAGATTAAAGAATGGAGCTAATTAGAGAATTGACTAAATCTAATAAAATATTATTTTAGATTATGTCTAGGTCTCTATAGATCAATTATAATAGTTGTAGTTGGTCAAGTCCATGTCTTTAATAAGAACCAAAATAGACTTGATTCTTGGCTAAGCGGTCTAACCCAATCTATTAGGTATATTCAATCAAAACTAATTAACCATTTGGTGTCTAAGGTAAGTCTGGCAGCTTATGATTGGTGATCTTTAATTGAGAGCTACTCGTACTAATTCAATTTTTGACGAGTTAATGGCATATCTCTCCCACCGACCTCACTTACCTGGCCTTCTTGGTGAAGTTATGTTTTGATCAGATCACTTAATAATAGAAGCTAACCCATCTCAGCTAGGTAAATCAATGTGACTGATTTAGGTGCTCATAGACCAGCATATCTATGGTCTCCATTAATTTGACTTGGTAAAGTCAGTGGAAGGATCATAATCAGCTGGTTCATCTAACTCTCTTCCCTAAAATAAATTAAGAAATCCAATAAAATTATTAGATCCTTAAAATAAAATAGTTATGATGATAACTAGATCATAGCCTCCCATTAAGGTGGATGGTAATGGTGAAGGAAAAGTCTAGGATTTCTTGTAGATATTTTAAAAATTTTTTCAAAACTAAATCAGTAGAAGTAATAAATTAATCATATTAATTTATTAAAATATATAAATAAATCATAGATCTAGGATCTAATAACATGATCTATGCATGCAAATAAATCTAAAATTAAATATTAAAAGAAGATGATGATGTTGATCATATCAATATCAAACCAAGACTAGATCTAACCTAGTGGGAGGAAGAGATCGAATCTCTTTTACCTTTGCAAGTCAGAAACTCCACTTGCTGATCTAAGGCTGAGGTCATCGCTTCAAGCCGTACACACGTCCAACCTCTATAACAAGTCCACACAAATTCTAGATCATTAATTTGAAGTCTAGCAACTAAAAATCAGCATAATATCCTAGTACTGTGCTGATCCTTCTTAACCATACTATGCTGACTGTGCTGATCCTTCTTCAATGGTTGATGGCGAAACTCTTCCTTTGATCAACTTGGACCTTCCAAAGCACTAAAGAAGAGATGGGAGGATCTGAAAGAACTTGTTTTTTTCATCTTTTTTTCTCAAAAAGATTGTGGAAAAGGATCTAAGAGAAACTCTAGAGAAGAAACAATAACTTGTGTCTTTACAAAGAACCACGCTCAAAGCCCCTTTGCACCCAAGCTTCCCATGCCCAAACTCTCTCTATCAGATCTAAAATCTATAGAAATCTCATGCTCTACCTTTCTTTAAATAGAGAGTTATGATAGAGTCCTTATCTAGGTCAAAAATCTAGAAAGGCAAGTTCAAATTGAGCAAGGATTAGGGCACTCAACTCTTGGGCACCCCCTCCTTATTTTTTGGCATGGAAATCCTAGAATAGGTGCACAAATGTTCCCGTAAATCTCATGAAAAAATAAAGAGAAAATAGGGAAGATGGGCATCATATATGGGAAGAGGTTTGGGTTGCAACAAACTCTATCAAATAGAGTTTGAAATCAAAACAACCAACTTATTTTGACTTTGTCCCCGGCCAAATACCATGTAAGAAAGATATGGGGTGTGGAGGTGCACATCCTCTCTCTGAGCATGAGAGGTTTCACACAAAAACCAAAGAAATTGGCATGCAGGGCATGGGATGCAAGTTAGCGCAAGGAGGAAAAGTCCTAGTCACACTAGGACTTCTAGTTTTGACTTGGTCCAAATAGTTTTTGAACCTAATTAAATCAATACTAATACAACCTAATTAGAGATGATCTACGTCCAACTAAGAGCCAAATTAAATCATATTAAATTAAATTTAAATTTGATTTAATTTTTGATTAAATTAAAAATTAGGTGCACTCAAGTTTTAATTGAACAAGGACTTGCTCTCCCTTGCAATTGGCTTATCCAATAAACCAATTGGGCATGATCTAATTAAGCCCAAACCAAATATAATAGAATCTTATTCAGTTAGACTCAATCTCAGTCCTTTGACTTAATGAAATTAAGCTAATTAGCAATCCTATTGTTAATCGATCCTCTTACAATACCTGCATTAGGTCAAACATCAATTGTATTGATTGATTAACCTTAGAACGATTTTAAATCATTGATCAACCATCCAATCAAATCGAGACCTCTATGTTGGTGCATCACTATGGCATCACCTAGCTCTGATACCATATTATGGAAGTCCCTGATTTTTAGTGTGGACCTGAGGAGACCTTTGACATTCTCTAAGGGCAGTAAACCATCGATCTACCAATCTAGATTGGAGATGGATGATCCATGGAGATTCAGTAGGTTAGGACTGGATGGCTGTAGAGTGGTATAGAGATAAGGCTAGGGAGTACTGGAGTGCTGCAGTAGCGCTTTCCTAGAGGCATGGGGCTGAGAGAGGCTCGGTGGTGCAGCAGCCGAGGGAGGTATCTCAGTAGATGGTGTCAGGGGCATCTCAGAAAGATCGGATGCAGGTCCCAAGGAGAGCTAGGAGGTCTTAGGGAGCATCAGGGGCATCAAGTAGCCAAAAGTATCAAGGATCAAATTTCTTCTGTAGGGGCATCAGGAAGAGTCATGATTCAGGTAGAGGATGGTTCTCCAGGCATAACTGAAGCAATGGCTGATGTAGGGGTAGAAAAGGACTAGGATGGAATTTCTTAAGATTCAGTCACTGGATTCAGAAGAGTTGGATGAGCTCTTGGGTTTCGAAGGTGCCCATAGGTTGTGGAGGTATCTGAGATGATTTTGAAGGGATCCATAGAGCATGAAGGATTCGAAGAAATAGCGACGATGTTCGAGGTATAGCGGTAGGCTCAGTAGTGCAGCTTTGAGTGGTTGACCTTAGATGACTTAGGCATAGAGTCAGCTTTTGTAGCATCAGATGGACTTTGCATATAGGTGGAGCTCCGAAGAGGTGTCTTCATAATTAGAGAGGAATTTGACACGAGTTCAGGATAGAGGGATGCAGGAGGATCGATATTCTAGCACCAACATCGATGATGCATAGTTCTAGGTGGAGCGATATGTGCGGGTGGATAGGCATAGTTCTAAGGAGAACATGTTAGGATTTGCAGTGAGTGCTAGTATAGAAACATTATGGGTTCTCCTGAGATGTCCACGAAGGATGATGCAGCTGCTAAGCAAAAGAGATCCTACAATTCTAGGGTGGCGCAGAGAAGCAAGCCAGGGTTTTCTATGGTGGAGGCGGTCATCCCAAAGGGCCTCAAGGGGACACAATAGTTGAAGAGAATTAGCGGAGGTGATGATTGCACAAGAGGCTATCAGGGTGCGTAGGGATAGCAGGATTGTGTAGAAAGGCATTGCCAAGGCTTGAGAGCTCCAAGGTGGAGATTGTAAGGATTTATGGTGCTTCCAAGCCTTGGGAGGCCATAGGTGGAGACTAAAATAGGAGTGGTCCTAGGGTGGAGGTGGTAAATCACCCTCCGCAGGCTCGAGGTCTGGGTGTTCGACATCTCGAGGGGCTTGGTTGGTGCTTCGGAGATCTGGAACTTAAAGTGGAGCAAGAAACCAAAGTCTAAAGATTGAAGACTACAGAAAAGAAGCTTTCTATAGGTTAGTTGACTCAGTTTCAGACTGGGTCGGCTATGTCTTAGAGCATAAGATAGAAGAAAGTTGCATTTGGGACTACAGGCATGGGATAGAAACTAGGCTAACTTAGTCTAAAGCTAAGCTGACCCAATCTCAGGTTAGCTGGTCTAGTGCTGAGACTGAGCCGGCCTAGTGTACGGGCAAAGTTACGCATAGGTCTTGTTTGGGCTAGGATAGGAACTTATCCTAAGGGTCTTAAGGCCTGATTTGAGAGGTTTTAAGAGGGCTAACTCATGTAGGGGTCGGGTCAAGATCCAAGGAATAAGACCATGGGAGACATGGGTGTACATGCATTCGGTGAATGCTTTCATGTATTGGGTTAGCCGGAGAGTTTTTTAGTCAGGCCTAATGGTTATGTATAAATACATTGGTTGTATTAGGGTTTCAAAAAAAAGGATGTAAAATATAGATCTTTTCTTCCTCAACTCTCTCTACTTCTCTTCTCTCTAGAGTTGTCGTCCTAGGATTCTTGAAGAAGCCCTAGAGAGGGGCGGCGTCTCCCTCAAGCCTAAGAAGGGAGGCATCCCATCACAGATCTGTTGGAAATTGTATCCTAAAGTCAATCATCTAGGTTGTGGATGGTTGAACTAAATATAATTATACTTAAATTATTAATAAATAAAATTATTATTTTATCATTTTCATCATTTTGTGCATCTTCCTGTAATGAGCTCTTCTGTGATAAAGTCCTTAGGACTATTTAGACGCGACAAAGGAGGATTTATCGTTTAGTCCTAAAATCAGTTCACGATCAAATGATTTGTTGTTATCTAGGATGACAACATATCGAGTGTAGGTCATTATGTGCCATAAGTATTGATTATCCTCTCAACCAAGAAGTATGAAGATATTGTTATGGCATGCAGGTGAAGTGTAGGGGTACATTTCACTGAATGTGATCCAACTATAGAGCTCTCTTTAGCCAATAGTTGCTCAAGAATGATATGGATATATGTATCCCTTAGACCTGAGATCACCACAGTGATTTGCAAGCAACTCACAATACTTAGGTATCAAACTATTTGAATTTCTAATTTGGTGATGGAAGGCTACTGGGTGTAGTTAAGTACTTGGCTTGTCGATGCATTAGTCAAGATGGGATTGACCCATCCAAGTGTTGGAGCAAGTGCATCACTGTATTTCAATTTAGCAAACTCTCGATTGAGGTAGTCCATATGATGGATGCTAAATTTTGAAATACAATGTGGATGAATTTTTAGGATTGGCAGTTAACCCTAGATCATCCTTTGAGCATCGAGGTCAAGGGGATGAATTATATGATAACCATATGCTATAGGTTCGTCAATGTTGCATTACGACTATTGGACCTATTCAGACGTTGGATACCATTGCTAGATGGTCACATTGATTGGTATAGAAAATTGATTTCTGTGCTATCGGCTTAGAATTCGAACATATGGGGTCACACATAATAGGAGTTCCTACTTGATCTTATGGCTGATATTTAGTTTCGATGACCTAGGACTCTATAGTCAAGAGTCCCACTAGACTGGGACTCTGAGTCCTACTTGTCAGAGACTCTCTAATCAAGAGTCCTAATGATCTGGGACTCTGTGGTCAAGAGTCCCACTAGATTGGGACTTTATGACCAAGAGTCCTAATGGATTGGGACTCTGAGTCCTACTCATCTAGGACTCTCTGATCAAGAGTTTCACTAGTCTGGGACTTTATGATCGTGAGTTCGATTCATTTGGGACACTGGGTTCAAGAGTTTCACTAGTTTAGGACTCTTTAAGAGTTTCATGTTGATGGAACTCTATTGCCCAGACATCCACCTAATTGGAAATTTATATTTATTAGAAGATTAATTAGTAATTTGATTGTTGATTAGCTTAAATTGCTTGAGCGATGAGGATTCGATCAAGTTTGATTGAATTTGATTCAATTGGGTTTGATCCAATTAGGTCATGAGATGACCTAATCGCTTTGGAAGATTCGATCCTGATTTGATCAGGACATAGATCTAATTAATTTTTAATTTAATTATAATTTTATTGGATTGAATTAAGCCTAATTTTGTTGGGTATAACCTAGTCCAATTGGATCTGGATTAATTGGTTTGGTTGAAACCAATTAGGACTAAGTCAAATGAGATTTGAATTCAAACTCTACCATGCGCCACCACCTTTGACTTTTCCACCCTATGGCCCATGCCCCTTTGGTTTTTATGTGAGTTTTTCTCATGTAGAAGAAAGTCTTGTGTGCCATCTCTTTCTCTCTTTGACCTAGTCCAAAAGTTGGATTAGGTTGAAAATCTGTTGTTGCTTGTTTGGTTGAAACAACCTAACCCCTTGCCCTTATCCTCTTGCCATGCTCATTGTATTTGTTTTTCACGTACACTTTTGTGCATGAATTAGAGTGGGTGCATAGAAGGAGAGTCCTTCTATGTGTCAAACACCCTGGGGGGCATTGGAAGTGGATAGGAATTCCATATGAATTTAAATTCAAGTGGCGATTGGTTGAAACAAGTTCAACCATCAATCCTATCTCATCCCATGTAGTTTTCCCATTTTTCCCATGCCAATAAATTATTAGAATTTTTTTGTGCACAAAAGATGGGGTCAACATTTTGTTGTAAAAATTTCAAAGTGACTGGGCATTGGTTTTGGGCGATAAAAATCCTAGAGTGAAGGTAAGTAGGGTCTTATAGCACTTTATTTTTCCCTCATATCTCTGTTCTCTTCTGATTTTCACCTCTAAGAAAACCCAATCTTTAGATATGATCTAAATAGGGTTTATAGATCTGAAAGTTATCTTTCGATGAAAACTTTTTTCATGGAATAACTCTACACAGAGAGGGTGTGAGAGGGTTTTTAGTGCATCAAGGGTTTTGGGCTGATTGAAACCCTAGATTTGGGTATCTAGGTTCGGGTGGAGAGATCGAGTGCTATGAGTATCAGATCACCACCAAACTTTGTACACCTCTTCATCATCCTCTTTATTTATGTTATAATTTTTTAGAGTATTTAGGAAGTCAAAAAGTAGATGATCGATCAGATCGATCATAATCAACCATCGAAGGCTCGGGCGAGGAGCTAGCACTCCAGTGGGGCTGATCGGGACCAAGAGCTTTGTGTGGACCAACCTTAGTGGCTAAACATATGTACAGCTATAACATGACATCAAGACATTATTTGGTGAATTCAGATTGTGGTGATCAGCTATCCATGAAAAGGTATAGAGTTCAGAACTCATATTGGTCAGCAAATCTGATTTGCTGATCGACAGCATTTAAATTCCATATTACATATTAGCATGCCTAGATCCTATTTAGGGTTATTTGAAATGATCAATAGCATATTTTAAATTAATGTTAGATTGCTTTCGCTGTTAAATAATTCAAAAAAGTTTTGAATTGCATGCTATAAATCCTAACCGATTTTCCAACAATGGTATTAGAGCAAGGGTTGCTTGACATGTTAATATGTTAATTAGAAAGATTAAATGCTTACATTTTTTATATGTATTTAATCCAAATAACTTATTAATCAAGGATGAATGAGCCACCAAGCCATCCGATCATAAGGGATAAGTATGGTTTAAAGGCCATCTCTTTCCATTTAGTGGGGATCTCTTATGGTGGTACGGGTGCCACCATGAACTCATTCATTAAGATGAACAATGAAAGAATTTTATTAAAATTATTTTAATTAGAATGTTAAACATGAATATGTTTAGATTAGATCTAAAGGTAATTTATGATTTAATTTTTATTATGCCTTAGTTTCTATTATGAGATTAGCAATAGGATTACTGTTTATGAAATGAGCTGACCCATTTGTGAAATGAGTCAACCCATTTGGTGAACAAAAAATAAAAGCTTTCAAAATTTGAAAATTATTTTTGAAATATCGAATCCCAACCCATCAGCCCAAAAACTTAATTAAAAGAATTAAGTATCTCATAGAATCTAAAATTATGAATTAAAGATTCTAAGACATAAGCATAAGCTATGGGTTAAAGGATTAGATGAAGTAGGTCCATTAATTAAGTTAGACCTAAGGTTAGTTAAAGAATGGATTAATCTAGAGTAATTGATCAAATCTAACCAAGTGTTGAATTAGATTAGGTCAAGGACAGTCTAGACTCAACTTCAATAGTTGTAGTTGAATGAGTCCATGTCTTTAACTAGACCAAGATGGACTTGATTCATGGCTAAGCAGTCTAGCACGAAATTACTAGGTTGATCAGATTAAACCTAATTAATCGGTTAGTATCTAAGATAAGTTTGGCAATTTAGATTAGTCATTTTTAATTGAAAGCTACTTGCACTGATTCAGTCTTTGATGAGTTAATGGCATATCCTTTCCACTGATCTCACTTGCCTGACCGATATGGTTAATTAGTGTTTGATTAGATCACTAGGTGATTCAAGCTGACCCATGTCATTAGAAATTAATTTGATTGATTTCAATCAGTAAGACTAAATTGGGTCCCCATGGACCTAAATTGATCCTAGTCCTAACCTATTGGTGAAGTTAGTGGGAAGATTTGACTTGGTGAAGTCAGTGGAAAAAATTGGTCCGTGTCCTTTCTATCCTTAAATCATAAGTAACCTAAATCCTGCAAATTATTAGATCCATAAAATGACTAAGTTATGGGGATAATCGAGTCATAGCCTCCCATTAAGGTGAATAGTAATGAGTCCAATTTTCTGGATGGACATTGGAGGTGCCTAACACCTAGTGTTCATCTAGATATTGGAATTACTATCCATCATATGATGATTAGGTTGTACTCTCTTAATGGTGATCAGATTAGCTAAAGCCTACCTCGGGCCTGGTCATCATTGGTTTGATGCATCGAATTCAATCATGATAATTGTTGGACCTAACCAGACCTTTTCAGTGAAGGCCAAAGCCAACTGAATTGGCTTCTGGGGTAAATGTAATTACTAAAAAATATTTAAAAAAATAATTTATTGTGAACCTACCTGTAGATACACATGGGTTAGCTAGAGTCTACCTGAGGCTCATTTGTAGTCTATGCGGATTTTAATACCAACTAAGGAGTTAGTGTAACTCCTCGAATTGGAGGTAGAGGCTAATTCGCTAAAAATTATGGGAGGACCTTTAGACTAAACTCTAAGTCTTTAGGATTAATTAATTCAAGTACTAATAAGGTTTCATATTTTTCTTTTAGATTAATAGAATGGCTAGTGTTAGTCCACTCCGTTCATTATTGGACAGTGGTAAGTATTTAGGACCTAAGAATGAGGAGTCTAGTGTTGACCCTAATCAGGCAGACCTGAAGAGGAATTATCCTCTTGACCCGAATAGACTGAATAAGAAAAATCAGCAAGTCATTGCTGATCAAGGCTGTTATATAATAACACCTAGCAATTTCTCTATTTATGATACATCTGCCTAGGTATTAGATATTGGGAGTTCGTTTTATATATGCAATTCGTTGCATGGACTTCAAATTGATAGAAATTTTGAGAATGGCGACAAGTTCCTGAATGTTGGGGATGGAAGTAAAGTTCTAGTCCTAGTATTGAAAACTCTTGAGCTATTTTCCAAAGATAAAAATATCGTTTTAAGTGATTGTCACTATTGTCCATCTTTTATGATGAACATAATATCTGTTGGACTTTTGACCTAGGATAGTTATTATTTGTCAATAAAAAAAAATTATTATGATATTATTATGAATAATGTTACAGTAATGTGAGGATAATTAAGAAATGATATTTATGTTTTATCACAGTCTATTAGTGTAATGTACACATCAAACAAACGTACAAAGCTAGATCATGTCTCCGATGCCTATCTTTGGCACTATAGGCTCAATCATATAAACAAGAATAGGATAAACAGGTTAGTCAAGGAGAATATCCTTGACATCGATGATTGCAAATCATTGAATACCTGTGAGTCCTGTCTACTTGGTAAGATGATCAAATCATCTTTTACTAGAAAAGGTGAATAGGCCACCGAGCTTCTAGGTCTATTACATACTGATATATGTTGATCCATGAACATATATGCTAGAGGTGGATTCTACTACTTCATTACATTTACTAATGACCTATCTTGGTATGGGTACGTCTATCTTATGAAGAATAAATCCAATTCATTTGAAATATTCAAACAATATCGAAATGAAGTAGGAAAACAACTTGGGAAGAGTATTAAAACTCTTCAATTAGGCTGAGGAGGTGAATACTTTTTCAATGAATTTTTGACATATCTAGGAGAAAATAGGATTATTTTACAATGGATCCCTCTTGGAACACCATAGCATAATGGTGTATCAGAAAGGAGGAATCGAACCCTGTTGGACATGGTTTGATCTATGATGGGATTTGCGATTCTATCAATTTTGTTCTGGGGTTATGCATTAGAGACTGCTTGTTATATTTTGAATGCTATTTCGAGCAAGTCTATTGCAAAAACTCCATATGAGATATGGACTGACCGTAAGTCGACACTCTATCACTTTAGGGTTTGGAGATGTCTGGCTTATGTCAAATATTTGCAGCCAGAAATGCTTGGATCTAGATTTGATAAATACTTGTTCATAGGTTACCTGAAGGAAACTATGAGTTATTACTTCTACCTTGCTGAAGAATAAAAAGTATTCGTTAGCAATAGGGCAGTCCTTTTAGAAAAGGAGTTTCTTATGGAAGGAATAGCTGCCTCTAATGTTGAGCTTGGTGAAGTTCACTAGGTAGAAGAACCGATACATTCTAGTAAACCTACAAAACTAGATTTGATCAAATCAAACCCAAAGCCCATTGAAGAGGCACCTTTAAGGAGATCTGATAGAGTACCGCATCAACCGAATAGATACTATAGTTTCTTGGTCTGAGATGGTGATCCTATTGAACTCGATGAGAATGACAAGGATTCGATCATCTACATGGATGCTATACAAAGGTCCGACTCTAATAAGTGGCTGGAAGCTATGAAATTCGAAATGGAGTTCATGAAAGTCAACAGTGTATGGACACTGGTTGATCCACTTGAAGGGATAAAATCTATTGGGTGTAAGTGAATTTTCAAAAGGAAAAGAGGCATAGATGGGAAGGTGGAGAACTATAAAGCTCATCTGGTTACCAAGAGATATCATCGACGTTATGGTATTGGCAATGATGAGACATTTTCTCTGATGGCAATGCTTAAGTCCATTTGGATTATACTTGCAATAGCGGCATACCTAGACTATGAGATCTAGCAAATGAATGTGAAGACAACTTTCCTAAATGGAGAGCTGGATGAAGAGGTGTATATGATATAGTCTGAGAGTTTCACATTCATAGACAAGTCCAAGGTGTGCAAGCTTCAAAGATCCATCTATGGATTGAAGCAGGGATCTCGGAGTTGAAACATGCATTTTGATAAAGTAATCAAAATATATGGCTTCATTAAGAATGGAGAAGAAACTTGCATTTATAAATGGGCTAATGGTTCTGTAGTTGTATTTCTTGTACTGTATGTGGATGATATTCTTTTAATTCGAAATGACATCACCCCACTATAGGGAATAAAGATTTGGCTATCATCCCAGTTCTCCATGAAGAACTTGGGAGAAGCTTCCTATATCTTAGGGATGAAGATCTATAGGGATAGATCTAAAAGGTTTCTTGGTTTATCCCAGTCCATGTACATCGATACCTTGCTAAAAAGGTTCAGCATGAAAAATTTCAAAAAGAGCTATCTTTTGATAGGCTATGGAATTACTCTCTCGAAGAGGGATTATCCAACAACTCTTCAAGAGAAAGAGCGTATGAGTAGAATACTATATGCTTCGACAGTGGGTTCTATTATATATGCCATGATGTATACGAGACCAGACATGGCATACTCACTAGGGATGGTGAGTAGATACCAGTATGATCTAGGTGAGCATCACTGGAAGGTTGTAAAGACAATCCTGAAGAATTTAAAAAATATAAAAGACCAATGACTGATCTATGGAGATACTGACTTGAAACTTATGGGATATATTGATTTTAGTTTTCAGTCAGATCATGATGATAGCAAGAGTGTGTCAGCATATGTGTTTACCCTGAACGGTGGAGTGATCTGCTGGAAGAGTTTCAAGCAGCACAGTGTGACCGATTCAATATGCAAGGTAGAGTATGTCGCGGCATCCGATGCTGTAAAGGAAGCTATGTAGCTGTGGAAGTTCATCGGCGAGCTGAGAGTGGCACGCTCCTTGGATGGTCCGGTTCTGCTTTACTATGACAGTATTGGAGCCATAGCTCAAGCAAAGGAGCCGAAGGCACATCAGCGCACCAAGCATATTCTGCATCACTAAGGCTCTCAGAATCAAAGAGTTCAACATTCGCAAATAGAAGATGGGTATTCGATACTGTTCAGAGTGGCTTTAGTCTAAGTGGGAGTTGTTGAAAATTGTATCCTAAAGCTAATCATCTAGATTGTAGATGGTTGAGTTAAATATAATTATACTTAAATTATTAATAAATAAAATTATTATTTTATCATTTTCATCACTTTGTGCATCTTCTTGTAATGAGCTCTTCTATGATGAAGTTCTTAGGACTATTTAGACTCGACAAAGGAGGATTTATCATTTAGTCCTTAAACTAGTTCACGATCAAATAATTCATTGTTATCTAGGATGACAACGTATTGAGTATAGCTCATTGTGTGCTATAAGTGTTGGCTATCCTCTTAACCAAAAAGTATGGAGATACTGTTATGGCATGTAGGTGAAGTGTAGGGGTACATTTCACTAAATGTGATCCAACTATGGAGCTCTCTTCTGCCAAGAGTTGCTCATAAAGGATATGAGTATATGTGTCCCTTAGACCTGAGATAACCACAGTGACTTACAAGCAACTCACTATACTTAGGTACTGGACTACCTGAATTTCTAACTCAGTGATAGAAGGCTACTGGGTGCAGTCAAGTACTTGGCTTATCGATGCGTCAGTCAAGATGGGATTGACCCCTCTAAGTGTTGGAGCAAGTGCATCGCTGTATTTCAATTTAACAAATCCTCGGTTGGGATAGTTGATAGGAATACGATGTTGTCGTTAAGACACCATGTTTATCAGTTTAATCTGACTTCTTAAAATAATTAAAAATATGTTGATAGCAGTGAGTCAGGTTGAATCCATAAGGAAAGTAGTGTTTTTAGATTTGAAATCTTTGATTATACAAAAGAAAAAGAAAAGAGAAGAGTTTTGGGATTAGAAGTGAAGTTGGAAAATTAAAAAAAAATGAAAATTAAAAGGTGCAGGAATTTAAACTTGGTACTAAGATCTACTAGTTAGATCTTTGCATCTACTTACAATAAAATAAAAAGCAATAATTAAAATATAAAAATTAAATTGCAATAAAAATAAAGAGCATGAAATTAAAGAGCATAAAAATAAATGTTGCATTAAAAAATTATAATTTAAATACATAAAATAAAAAGAAAATAAAACAAGCTGATCTCTGGATCGGCATTGATGGAAAGATGGTGTAGAAGTCTAGCTCTTCTTCTCAGCACCCATTGCTTCGAAGCAGCCATTAACCCATAGCCTGGCTTCACCCTATACTAAAGCTTCACCTTGATCAAAGATGTTGATTTCTAGAGGCCTGAGATCCTTTTTATAGAGCTAGGAGGGTTGGATATTTTTTTTGGAGGCAATGTGGGACTAATAGCCTTTGTAATCATTAAAATATAAAGAAATTCGAGCAAAATTTGGATTAAAATAGCTTTGATATGAATCTGGTAAGTCTGGTGAAATCTAGCCATTCAATAGGAATCCAACGATTCAAAAATCATCAAAATCGGATACGTATCGGCCTAGATCAGGTCGGATTAAATTCTGACTATCCGATTGCATGTTGATGGAGGAAATCTAGTCGCAAATCATGCGTCGGGAGTCTTGATCACCATCGGGAGCATTCTGGACCATTGGATCTTCATCAGTTGTTTTTCTGGATATCGAATCATGCCAGATCATTGATAGAATTTGAATCAAATCCAAAAATAACCATCATCATCCGATCTTAACCGCAATCAACCGCAGCCATCCGATCACGTAATTACTATTCCCATGGACCGCATGGATCGATTGCACCGCACATCATAGCCAATCAGCGCTCCTATCACTGAGTGAAAAGACTAGATTGCCCTGTGAGCCACGATAAATTTCTGTAGACCCTTTAAGGGTCAAGGTCCGCCACGTGTCGCGCCTTGATTCATCGGCTTCTACTGAGCTGGCGGTCCACACCTAGATCGTGGACCAGTTGATGGCTTTAATGGCTGAGTCGGCTTTGATGGCTTGGCTTGGCTTGGTGGCTTGGCTTGTGGAGCCAGCTGAGCCATTTTCTTTTTTTATTTAAATTTTATTTATTTTATTTCTTTAGAAATTCATATCTTCTTTATTTTAGCTTCGTTTTACTTCAAACTTATTTCATTATGATCAAAAAAAATGAGCTCTTTCCATTGATTATAAAATTTTATTTTTTAATTTTTATTATTTTTAATTAATTTTTTAATTAATAAAAATATAAATTTTTTAAAAATTATATATAAATTGATCATTAATTTTAAAAAATTAATATAAATTAATTGATAAATTAATACTTTTCTTGATGAATTTATGGTACTTATCACACCCCTCAACTTAAGCTTTGCTCGTCCTCGAATAAAGAAAGAATTTAGTTTTAAATACCTTTTAACTTTAGAGTTTCGAATTTTACCTAAGCAGTTTTCAAAATGGCCATTGATATTTAGTAAAGCTTAAGTGAGACATATCATTGGGGTATTAATACTTATCAATAGAAAAATTAAGTAAAGAATATTAAATTTTTCAAAACTTTTTCTAAATTATCCCATATTTATCTCTGATTTGTCTAAACTTTTATATAGACAAGTGTATTGCTACTTCCATCCTTCATTTATTTTTACATTATCTACTTTTTAATGCAAATATCATTACTTAATTAGGCAACGGGATCCGATTACTTGGTGGAAAACCAATATCTTTTTTCTTTTTTTTTTTAACCTTGTACCATTATTGAGTATCTTAACCCCTTAAGCTTTCTATTTGATCCATGTAGTGAGTCTTGGGCCAATGACTCTCAAAGCAGTTGGCTTTACGGCACTAGGTATAGAATATTCCTCGGGCTTACTAGCTCGAATCAAATAGGCTATAAGTTAAGACTAGCTTTACAATGAGCTTCTTTGCCCTTCCTACCTTTTGATGTGAAACTCAATGCTTGCTTAGGCAAAGAGGCTCGGTTACTCGGTGAGAAGTACTTGAAAACTATTTTATTAAAATAAATTTTTTATATGAAGAAATATATAGTTATCCTACACAAGCCTATAAAAAGTAGACTATTTTTTTATGCTAGTAGAAATAATTAGAAATGCTTCAAGAAAAAAAATTTTATATTCTATACTTAACTCTTTATTGAATTTTCTTAATACTTGATTCCTCAATATCTCATAGATTCTCTGATCTATGTATCAATTTTTTTAAAAAAAATGCTTAGTTTGATTCGATTCTTAAGCATAATCAGGTGTCTAAATACTAAATACTAACTTTTCGAGCACTTAAAATTTTAAATTTTATTTTTCTCCCCCTCCAACTTAATCAACATTATCTTCAATGGAGAAAAAAAAATAAAGGGTGTAATAAAGAACATGAAAGAATACATCTGGCTCAGTATATTTTTGGTCCAGTATATATCTTTGAAATTTTAAGCTCTCCCTCCAACTTATTCAAATTATCCTAAAAGGAAAATAAACTAAAAGGATAAATTAAACTAAAGAAAACTAAATATTAGATTGCTCCAAATAAGCACTAAGTTTACCATCTTCGGCTAGACACAATGTAGCTCACTATCCTATGTCGAATATTGGATTGATAAATTCCAATGGTTTTGGATTGCCAATCTCAGAAAGTTGATTTATAGTCCCATTATTGATAAATTCATTATTAATTAAGGGAACATAATTTATAATCCCATTCTCAGACCCATGTTTATTAAGAATTTCTCCTATTTGTTCTTCTAAAATACTCATGAATTGAGTTTTTGTATTAGAAGTTAAGTTTGATTCAATGGATGCTGGAAGGGTATCTAAAGGCGGTTTTAATTCTGGAGGTAAATTAATGTAATCTTGCTTAAACAACTCTGTTGACTCTTTATTACATGCCTCTTGATTAGGATTCAGGTCTGATGCAATAATTACAGGCAAGATTTTCTATGAACCTAAATACTCAAGGAGGGATTTCAACTCTACTTTGGGTGCCTCTTCTTTTGATGACTCAGGTGATGGTTTAGTCATTTCTATGAATGGTTCAGTGGGAGGCTTAATAGACTCAGCACTCAAGTCTTCTCTAGTGTCAGGTGTATTTACCTTATTATCCACTTATTTTTCTGATCTTAAGGAATGAATAGCATTAACTTGGTTAACCTGGTTTCCTTGGGATGGACTACCATTTAGATTCTTGGAGTTGGGTTCAGGTTGGCTAGGTAGCCTACCTCGTTTACATTCACTTATGGTAGATGCCAGCTGACCAATTTCTAAGTGGGCAATGGCCTGAGAATTTGAATTCAGAATTTGGCCTGTGGTTTGCATGAAATTGCTTAAGGTGGCATTGGTGTCAGCATTAGATTTGGCTAGGATTTTTAAGCTTTTCTCTAAAGAACTAAGTTTCTTTTCATTATTATTAAAGCCTAGTGGTGGCAAGGTGTTTATCACAGGATTAGGCCTTGGGTTCTGCTGATTGAAACTTGGACTGCCTACATTTTGGTTTTGTGACCATGAAAAATTTGGATGATTCCTCCAATCTAGATTGTAAGTGGGTGTATAGGGATTGTTCAACAGTCTCTGATATGTGGCATCATTCATTTGTGCACATCCATTATCTAATTGGTTCATTGGGAGGGGACATTCCTTAAGGACATGGTCTGGTGCATTGCACCCATTGCACATGGGTGCAGATACTTGGTTCACACTAGCTGGTCTCTGAAGTTCTAAAGCCTCTAGCCTATGTGTCAACGTTGCAATTTTGGCTTCTGCAGCTAGGGAGGTTTGGTAAATTCCACCTCTTGAAGGTGTGGATTTTTCTGGTTTCCTTATTGTTTTCCATTGTAAACTTTTCTCAGTTAGATCTTCTAAAAATTGTCAGGCTTCATTTGGTTCTTTGTACATAAATTATCCCTGACACATGGACTCTAGCATTGTTCCGAAATTTGACTCTAATCCTTCATAAATTATTTGGCATAGCCTCCAAGTTTCTATTCCATGGTGTGGGCATTGGGTCAAGAGGTTCTTGAATCAGTCGAAGTATTTCCAAAATGATTCACTAGCTAGTAGATAGAATTGGTTTATTTCATTTCTAATTCCAGCTATTTTATGATGAGGAAAATATTTTTTTAAGAATATTCTCACAAAGCCCTTCTAGGTCGTGGTAGATTGATTTGGAAGACTATAAAGCCACTTTTTGGTATTATCCTTAAGAGCAAAATTGATTAATCTCAGTTTGATTTCATCCTCTGACTATTGTTGTAGTTTTATGATTGCACAAACATCTTCAAATTCCCTAATGAATATATATGCATCCTCTATTCCCATGAATTTTGGAAGTATGTTAATGATTTGAGGTTTAATTTTAAAGTTATTTGCTATGGGTTGGGGCAACCTGATACAAGAGGGTTAGACGGAATCAATTGGATAATATAAATCCTTAAGGGTTTGAGGCTGAGACTGATTTGCTAAATCCATTGAGGTTGTAGGATCTAAAACAGGAACTAAATCAATTTTGACTAGTCGACCTGAAATCCTTCTCCACACAGGTGTTGGAGAATTCACTATATTCTAAATGTCCTAAATCTTTTTTTATTTATATTATTTATTCTAAAAAATAAAATAAAATAAAATAAAAGTTCTAAAGAAGAGGTCCTAAGGAGTCCTAGAACTAAGAAAAGAGAAAAGAATTAGGTTTAATTTGGTTTGATGTTGGTTAGTAATCAAGTTGATCAATCAATCCTGACAAAGGGTTATCCTAGATCTAGACAGCTCCTAACTGCCAAGGTTATCTTTAAGCCCTCCAAATGTAAGATCAGTCAGTCAACTAGTTGGTAAGTATAAGGTCGGTGGGAGTCTCCCCATTGCTTGCCTTAAACACCAATTGTGCTTGGCCAGGTAGGCTAATGGAACCAATTAGAAACCACCTTTCTTCGAGCCCAGTCGTCCTTGAACCACTTTCCTATACACCAATCAAATTGACTTATCTTAACCTGATTTAACTCTTAGGATTCCTTGTCCTATTGAGCTCGAGTTTCTAGGGTTGCTGTCTAATTGATTTTAAAATTAAAGGCTTAGGTCAATGCAGGATGTTGGTTGGTTGTTTATGGGCCAAGGAAGGGTGATCAAATCTCCACCTTATCTTGATTAATTGGGTTGTGCCCTTAGTTTGATTTAAAGATGAATACGCACACAAAATTTTCAATCAAAGGATTCTATGCAACTTAAACTAGATGTATGCAACTAATTAAATTTTGAAAGGCTTACCATGCCTCCAGCAATCATCAAAAAGAATAAAAATAAAACTAATATGATGCATGCTCTAAATAGTTAAAATTCCTAATCTTATCATGAGACTTTTAATTAGATTTAAATAGATATTTTTTTAAATTAATTTAAAAATAAATTAAATAAATAAATAAATAAAAAGAAAAGAGGACTAGGGTTAGGATTGATCTCACCAAGAAAAACTCCTGGTTCATTTTATTCTTTAATCTCTTTTTCTGTAAAATAATAATAAAAAAAATTAGCAAAAAATATTTATAAGAAAATAAGAATTTTATTTATAATTTATTTATAGAAAAATCTAAGATATCAAAAATTTAATGTCTGTGCCTTTTTCAGCAATGGTGCGAAAAACTTGATAGGAACGCGATGTTGTCATTAAGACACCATATTTATCAATTTAATCCAATGTTTTAAAATAATTAAAAATATGTAGATAGTAGTGAGTCGGGTCGAATCCACAGGGAAGGTAGTATTTTTATATTTGATATCTTTGATTTTACAAATGAAAAAGAAAAGAGAAGAGTTTTGGGATTAGAAGTAAAGTCAGAAAATAAAAAAAAAAAAAATTAAAAGGTGCAGAAATTTAAACTTAGTACTAAGATCTACTAGTTAGATCTCTGCATCTACTTGCAATAAAATAAAAGGCAATAATTAAAATATAAAAATTAAATTACAATAAAAATAAAGAGCATGAAATTAAAGAGCATAAAAATAAATATTGCATTAAAAAATTTATAATTTAAATACATAAAATAAAAAGAAAATAAAAAAGACTGATCTCTTATTTTGGATCGGCATTGATGGAAAGATGGTGTAGAAGCCTAGCTCTTCTTCTCAGCACCCATTTCTTCGAAGCAGCCATTAACCCATAACCTGGCTTCACCCTGTACCAAAGCTTCACCTTGATCGAAGATGTTGATTTCTAGAGGCCTGGGGTCCTTTTTATAAAGCTAGGAGGATTGGATATTTTTTCTGGAGGCAATATGGGACTAATAGCCTTTGTAATCATCAAAATATAAAGAAATCTAAGTAAAATTTGGATTAAAATAGCTTTGATATGAATCTGGTAAGTCTGGTAAAATCTAGCCATTCAATAGGAATTCAACGGTCCAAAAATCATCAAAATCGGATGCGTATTGACCTAGATCGAGTTGGATTAAATTCTGGCCGTTCGATCGCACGTTGATGGAGGAAATCTGGCCGCAAATCATACGTTGGGAGTCTTGATCACCATCGAGAGCATTCTAGACCATTGGATCTTCATTAGTTGGTTTTCTGGCCATCGAATCGTGCTAGATCGCTGATAGAATTTGAATCAAACCTGAAAATAACCATCGTCATCCGATCTTGACCGTAATGAACCGCAGCCATCCGATCGTGCAATTACTATTCCCATGGACTGCGTGGACCGGCGGCACCACACACCGCAGCCAATCAGTGCTCCTGTCACTAAGTGAAAAGATCAGATTGCCCTGTGAGCTATGATAAATTTCTGTAGACCCTTTAAGGGTCTAGGTCCGCCACATGTCGCACCTTGATTCGTCGGCTTCTGCTGAGCTGGCAGCCCACGCTTGGATCGTGGACCGATTGATGGCTTCAATGGCTGAGTCAGCTTTGATGGCTTGGCTTGGCTTGATGGCTTGGCTTGCGGAGCCGGCTTAACCATTTTCTTTTTCATTTAAATTTTATTTATTTTATTTCTTTAGAAATTTATATCTTCTTTATTTTAGCTTCATTTTACTTCAAACTTATTTCGTTATGATCAAAAAAATAAGCTCTTCCCATTGATTATAAAATTTTATTTTTTATTTTTTATTATTTTTTAATTAATTTTTTAATTAATAAAATATGAATTTCTCAAAAATTATATATAAATTGATCATTAATTTTAAAAAATTAATATAAATTAATTGATAAATTAATACTTTTATTGATGAATTTATGATACTTATCTGTAGTCCATATGATGGATGCCGAATTTTGAAATACAATATGGATGAATTTTTAGGGTTGGCAGTTAACCCTGGATCATCCTATGAGCATCGAAGTCAAGGAGATGAATTATACGGTAACCATATGCCATAGATTTATCAATATTGCATTATGACTATTTGACCTATTTGAATGTCGGGTACTATTGCTAGATGATCACATCGATTGGTATAGAAAATTGATTTCTGTGCTACCGGCTTAGGATTCGAACCTATGGGGTCACACACAATAGGAGTTCCTACCTAATCTTATGATTGATATTAAGTCCTAATGACCATAGACTCTATGGTCAAGAGTTTCACTGGACTGGAACTCTATGAGCAAGAGTCCCACTAGACTGGGACTCTGAGTCCTACTTGTCTGGGACTCTCTGATCAAGAGTTCTGATGACCTGAGACTCTATGGTCAAGAGTCCCATTGGACTGGGACTCTATGACCAAGAGTCCTAATAGACTAAGACTCTGAGTTCTACTCATCTATGACTCTCTGATCAAGAGTCCTACTAATCTGAGACTCTATGATTGCGAGTTCGATTCATTTGGGACACTAGGTTCAAGAGTCCCACTGGTTTAGGACTCTTCAAGAGCTTCATATTGATATGACTCTATTGTCCAAACACCCACCTAATTGAGACTCTATATTCATTAGAGAATTAATTAGTAATTTAATTACTAATTAGCTTAATTTGATTGAGCGATGATGATTCGATCATGTCCGATTGAATTTGATTTGATTGGGTTTGATCCGATCAGGTCATGAGATGATCAAATTGCTTTGGAAGATTCAATCTTGATTTGATTAGGACCTGAACCTAATTAATTTTTAATTTGATTAGAATTTTATTGGGTTGGGTTAAGCCTAATTTTGTTGAATTTAACCCGGTCCAATTGGGTCTAGATTAATTGGTTTGGTTGAATCCAATTAGGACTACGTCAAATGAGATTTAAATTCAAACTCTCCCATGTGCCACCACCTTTGACTTTTCCACCCTATGGCTCATGCCCCTTTGGTTTTTATGTGAGTTTTTCTAATGTAGAAGAAAGTCTTGTGTGCCATCTCTTTCTCTCTTTGACCTGGTCAAAAAGTTGGATTAGGTTGAAATTCTGTTGCTGGTTGTTTGGTTGAAACAACCTAACACCTTTCCCTTATCCTCTTGTCATGCCCATTGTATTTATTTTTCATGTACACTTTTGTGCCTAAATCAGAGTGGGTGCATAGAACGAGAGTCCTTCTGCATGTCAAACACCCTGGGGCCATTGGAAGTTGATAGGAATTCCATTTGAATTTAAATTCAAGTGGCGATTGGTTGATACAAGTTCAACCATCGATCCTATCTCATCCCATGTGGTTTTCCCATCTTTCCTACGCCAATAAATTATGATAATTTTTGTGCATGTAGGAGAAGGTTCAACATTCTATGGTAAAAATTTCAAAGTGATTGGGCATTGGTTTTGGATGCAAAAAATCCTAGAGTGAAGGTGAGCAGGGTCCTGCAGCACTTTATTTTTCCCTTATTCCTCTCTTCTCTTCTAAATTTTACCACTAAGGACACCCAATTTTTAGATATGATCTAAATAAGGTTTATATATCTAAAATTTAGCTTTCCTTGAAAACTTATTTCATAGAAAAGCTCTACACAGAGAGGATGTGAGAAGGTTTTCAGTGCATCATGGTTTTGGGGCCGAGTGAAATCTTAGATTTGGGTATCTAGGTTCGGGTGGAGAGATCGAGTGCTGTGAGCATTAGATCACCACCAAACTTTGTACACCTCTTCATCATCCTCAAGTATTTGTGTAATGATTTTTTGGAGTGTCTGAGAAATTAGAAAGTAGATGATCGATCAGATCAATCATGATCAACTATCGAAGGCCCCGACGAGGAGCTACCACTCCAGTAGGGCTGATCGGGACCAGGAGCTTCGTGTGGACCAACCGTAGAGGCCGGACACATCTATGATTGTGACATTATACCAGAGCATTTTTGGTGGATTCATATTATGGTGATCAGCTACCCATGAAATGGTATAAAGTTCTGAACTCATATTGGTCAGCAAGTCTAATTTGCTGATCGATAGCATTTAAATTCCATATTATATATTAGCATGCCTAGATCCTATTTAGGGTTATTTGATGCAATCAATAGCATGTTTTAAATTAATGTTAGATTAATTTAGCTTTTGCTATTAAATAATTTAAAAAAAGTTTTGAATTACATGCTATAAATTCTAACTGATTTTCTAACAAGATCTAGATGGAAGATCGATGGTTTACTACCCACAGAGAACGTCATAGACTCCTTCAGGTCCATGCTAAAGATCAGGAGCTTCCATAATATGGTATCGGAGCTTGTGATGCCAAGGATGATTGATGTTCAAGCGCTATCATGGAACAACATTTGGTATCAGAGTAAGGTGATGCCAGTTGGTAGGTCTACAAACCGGGAGCAGTAGGTTGAAGGTGGAGGCTGAGAGGATTAATGAAAATGGTTTTTTCAGAGGTGGAAGGTTTGGTTGCATAATTTTTTGATCGATCTTGGTTGAAGAGACTGGGGTATATGATGGGTGATAGGGTTCTCTAGAAAGATGGACAATATGGGGCTGTTTGGCAGATAAAGAGAGGTTTCCCAAGGGGTAATGGTCCAAAAAAAGCTGAAGAAACAACTATACATCCTTTGATTGTAGGAAGATGGGAGAAGTAGTCGGGGATGTATTCAGCGGTTCAATCAGATCATGGATTTACGAAGCCTTGGAGGTGATGGAGATGGATTATCCATAGAGGTCTAGCAGGTCAGGGTGGATGGTTGATCTTGCATCAGATTTCTTTTGCAGGAGCACTAGACAGAAGCACGATTCAGGTGGAGGATGGTTTATGTACAACAAAAGAGGATGACCTAGATACCTATGAGGAGGCAGTGTCAAGATAAGTTAGGAAGCACTGGAGTGCTGTAGTAGTGCTTTTCTGAAGGCATGGAGCTGAGAGAGGCTCGATGGTGCTACAGTCGAGGGAGCTATCTCAGTGGAGAGTATCAGGAGGCATCGTAGAAGACCAAGAATAGGTCTCGGGGAGAGCTAGGGAGTCTCAAGAGCCTCGAGATGAGATAGATGGGTCTGAGCCTAGGATAGGGTTTGAGCTATAGTTCCTCCAGGCACAACTGAAGCAATGGTTGGTGCTGGGGCAGTAGAGGAGAAGGCTAGGGTGGAATTTCTTAGGATTTAGTCACTGATTTTAAAGAGTTGGATTAGCTCTTAGGTTTTGAAGGTGCTCGTAGGTTGTAGAGGTATTTGAGATAGCTTCAAAGGGGATCCATGGAGTGCAAAGGGTTCGAAGGGGTAGCGATGGTGTTCGAGGCATAGTGGTAGGCTCAGTAGTGCAACATCGAGTGGTTGTCCTTGGGGGAGTCAGTTATAGAGTCAGGATCTTCTGCGGCATCAGGTGAATTTCAATTTCAGGTGGAGCAGTAGGTAGAGGTGGCTTCACCGGTGGAGATGTGACATGAGTTCAGAGCAGAGGAGTGTAGGAGGATCAATATCCTAGCACCAACATTGGAGATGCATTATTCTAGGTGGAGCAGCATGTGCGGAAAAGACTGACAAAGTTCTAAGAAGATCGTGTCAGGGTATGTAGCGAGTACCGGTACAGGGATGCTGTGGGATCTTAAAGGAAAGTCCAAGATAATTGATGATGCTGCTAAGTAGAAGGGTTCCTATAATTTCCATGGTGGTGCATAGGAGCAAGCCAGGTCTTCAGCTATGGAGGTGGTCATCTTAAAGGTCTCCAAGGGTGCAACAACTAAAAAGGATTGACGGAGGCAATGTTTGCACAAGGGACTATCAGGGTGCGTAGCGATAGTAGGATCATGTTGGAGAGCATTGCCAGGGTTTGCCAAGGCTTGGGGAACCAAGGTGGATATTGTTAGGATTTGTTGTGCTCCCTAGTTTTGCAAGGTCACAAGAGGAGTTAGGGTATTGGCTCTGGGAGTCTAGGATGGGTGTGAGTCCTAGGACTTGGACAGAAGTTGTCCTAGATAAAGGCAGCATGTAGCCTTGCACAGGACTCGAGGTTCAGATGTGAGGATCTTGAGGGGCTTGGTAGGTGCCCCAGAGACCTAGGATACAAGTTGGAGTAATGGACCAAATACATAGGTTGTATTAGGATTAGCCAGGGGAGTTTTTGGTCTGGTCTAATGGCTATGTATAAATACATAGGTTTTATTAGGATTTTCAAAGAAAGCAATCAATACAGATCTTTTCTACCTCAATCTCTCTTCTCTCTTCTCTCTAAAGTTGCCACCCCAAGGGGGGCGCCTCCCTCAACCCCAAGAAGGGAGGTGCTCCATCACATATCTAGATTGGTAGATCAGTGGTTTGCTGTCCTTAGAGAATGTTAAAGGTCTCCTTAGGTCCATGCTAAAGATCAAGAACTTTCGCAACATGGTATCAGAGCTAGGTGATGCCATGGTGATGTGCCAACTCTCTAATATGTTTGACCTCATAGGTTTAAACATAAGTCGATAGTATAGGAATAAATTCTTGTACCAATCAAAGTGTCCATCTAGCACTGATATCAGATAGCTGTATAGGTCGAATGAATAAAGCAACACTCTTAGAACCCATGTGGATATGGTTTATGTATAATTCATCTCCTTAACCTAAATGCTCATAGGATAACTCAGGATTTAACTATCAATCTTGATTAGGTCATCCACATTGTATTTTAAAATACCAAATCTATCATATGGATTACCTTAGCCAAGATTTTGCTAAATTGAAATATAATGATGTATTATCTCCAAACTCTTGGAGTGGTCAATCCTATCTTGATCACTCACTGACGTTGCAAGTACTTGACTATGCCTAAAAATCTTCTGTGACTGAATTAAAAATTCAGGTAGTCAAGAACCAAAGCATAGTGAGTTGCTTGCAAACCATCATGGTGACCTCAGATCTAAGGGACACTTACACCCATATCCCATCAGAACAATTTTTGATAGCAGAATACTCTAGAGTTGGTCACATTCAATGATGATATACCCCTACATCTCACCTATATGCCATACCAGTATCTTCACTCTCCTTGGTTAAGAGGACAACCAACCTATATAGTATACAATGATCTACACTCGATAAACATTATCATCCTACTTAACAACATTTTATTTGGTCGTGAACAGTTTAAGGACTAATCGATAAATCCTCTCTTTATTGAAACTAAATAGTCTCAAGAAATTCATCACAACAAAGAAGTTCATTAGATAATATGGACTTTATGATGAAAAAATATCAGAATATAATTTTATTTAATAATAAATTATTTATAATTACAAAATGGTACAACTATCAATAGACTGATGATTGGCTTTGGGACACATTTTTCAGCAACTCTCACTTATCCTAAAGCCACTTGGTGCAATATCTAATACTCATCTTTGATTTGTGGTCATCGAACTCGTTTATCATTAGGACTTTAGTAAAGGAGTCGGTCAGATTCTTCTTTCCATCAATCTTCTGAAGATCGACGTCACCTCGATCCATGATCTCTCGGACCTGATGGTACTGGCATAGTATGTGCTTCATCCGCTGGTATATCTTCAGTTCCTTAGTCTAAGCAATGGCACCAGTGCTATCGCAGTAGAGCAGTACTGAACCATCCTAGGAGGATGCTACTTTAAGTTCAATAATGAACTTCCTCAATAACATAGCTTCCTTCATGGCATCTGATGCTACGACATACTTCACCTCGCAAACTGAGTCTGCCATGGTGTACTGCTTGAAACTCTTCCAGTAGATGACTCTACTATTTAAGGTAAAGATATAACCTGACACGCTTCTGCTATCATCATCGTCAGATTGAAAGCTAGAGTCTGTAAACCCCACAAGTTTTAAATCTGACTCACCATAAATAAGCCACTGATCCTTAGTATTTCTTAAATACTTAAGGATGGTTTTTACCACATTCTAGTGATTCTCTCCTGGGTTAGATTGGTATCTACTCACTACTTCTAGTGAGTATTCCACATTTGGTCTCGTACATATCATGGCGTACATGATAGATCTACTACCGAAGCATATGAGGTTCTACTTATACACTCTCTTTCTTCAATAGTTGTTGAATAATCTTTCTTAAAGAGAGAAATTTTATGGCTTATCGAAAGATAGCCTTTCTTAGAATTCTCCATGCTGAACCTTTTTAGCATAGTTTGTATGTACATAGACTGATGGTAAAAATATACTAATAAAAGTTTTAAATTATAAAAAAAAATTATTTATTTTTAATAAATTAATACTTTTATTAATCTTATATAGGAAAGAAGGCCACCAATATGATGATCTTATTTTTCTAGATCAGATGAAATAAATTTCAAGCAAAACGGACTTCAAACGAGTCTGAACTTGAATTTCAAAGGAAATAAAAAAAATGGTCGGTCCAGTTCAAACCGTCTTAGAAAAATTGGCTCAGTAGATCGCCCAATCCGACCATGCTCAGATCGATCGCCAGCTGATGCCCAGCTTATGCCATGCTGACGTTAAGATTTTTCATGATGCACGGTGGACCGCTACAGTAACCAAGCAAGGGCATTTTGGAGATTTCATGGGGACAAGCGCGCTCTGATTGCCTGAAGGAAGTGGCACTCCATGCAACACTGAGCTCGTGCACGATCTATAGAGGGTATTCTAGGAATTTTGCTTAATTCAATGGATGTTGTTTGCTGGAATTTGATCGAATGGCAAAAATCTATGCACTGACGAACGACGAATGTAGCTCCCAATCGAGATCCAATGGTGGAGACGAGTTACCACTTTTAAACTAAGAATTAGAGGCTTCTTTGGACATGATCTGACGGCCCAGATTCGATCTTCAGGTTGATCCAATGGTCCAAATAAATTTTGACTTGATTTGAATTTTTAAAATAATTTTTGAGTTATTTTTGGCCTGTTTGATTGACATCCAATGGTCAAAATTGATCCAGGACTCTTTTCGAGTTATTTTGAGAGTTTTAAATCCAATTTCAATAGTATTTCGATCTAAGACCATCCAGATTAGCCTATTTAATGGCATGCTGCCTGCTGTTATTGAGGAGAAGAAGAGGAGGAGAACAAAAATATAGAGTTGAAAATAAAGACAAAATAGGAAGAAATAGAGAGAATAGAGAGAGAGAGGTGTTTAGGGAGAGAAGAGAAAGAGTTTTTTTTGTTATTTCTCTTTCCTCTTCTTTTCTTCTTTCGAAGGCTGGTACATAAAGCTACTTTCTTCTTCATCAAGTTCTCTACATCAAGAGCAATGGACAATCAATAAATAGTCTAATTTCTTCATACTTTTTATTTTATTTATTATTTTTAAACTTGGTATCATGAACTAAATTTTTTTTTACTAAGGCTATGGTGTAGCCACTCTTTTGATGCAATATTCAGTATGATTTATTTTTAATTTTAAATTTTATTCATGAGGAGTATATAAATTTGATCTTAATGCTTTTAGATTACTGGCCATCTTCTAATTGATCTGATGAACATAGATGATATGGACCAAGTACATCTATATTATTGCTTCTTAATTATATACCTTATATTATGAATCGAATTAGAATTCGTATGCATGTGGAAATTTTAGTGCGCTTTAGATGCAGCATATTTTAATTAGAGGATTTCACAAAACTTAATGCATCGATATTTATTTAAATTACTCTTGGACCAAAGAATAATTAATAAATATTGATAGTTTTGCTATGCCTGGACCAAAGGATAGTGAATAAACTAGGAGACTCCATCATCACATGAAATAAAATTAACCTAATAACTTGAATATTGTATTGATTGAGTTGGTGAACCGATTGCCTTAGTAATCTATTACTTTTAGGTTTAAAATCTTAATAATTACACTCTCTCTATTTTCTTACAATTTTTAATTATTTCTTTATTTTATTCTTTTATTTTTTTTCTATTCTCATAAATCGATCTTCTAAATAAAGCATAGGAAAGAGCTTTTCAGTACTTATTTTTCAAACCTCTAGGGATGATACTCTACTTACTTATTTTATTACTTGATCGACTGGTGCACTTACCATAGCTATAGATTACTTATTTTCTAAAAATACACTAATAAAAATATTAAATTATAAAACAAATTTATTTATTTTTAAAAAGTTGATATTTTTATTAATTTTATATAGAAAAGAAGACCATCAATATGAAGGTCTTATTTTTCTGGATCAGATAAAATAAATTTCAAGCAAAACGGACTTCAAACGAGTCCGAAATTGAATTTCAAAGGAAGTAAAAGAAAACGATGGCCAGTTTGGTTCAAACTGGCTCAAAAAAGTTACCTCAGCAGACCATCCAACCCGACCATGCTTAGACCGATCGCTCGCTGACCCCTAGCTTATGCTACGCTGATGTCAGGATTTTTTACGATGCACGATGGACTGCTATAGTAACCATGCGAGGGCATTTCGGAGATTTTATATGGACAAGCGCACATCGATTGGCTGAAGGAAGTGGTGGTCCATGCAATGCTGGGCTCGCGCACGATCTACAGAGGGTATTATGAAAATTTTGTCTGATCCGATGGATGTTGTTTGCTGGGATTTGATCGAATGACGAAAATCTATGCGCTGACGAACGGCGAATGTAGCTCCCGATCGAGATCCAACAGTGAAGATGCGTTATCGATTTTAAACTAAGAATTAGAGGCTTCTTTGGGCACGATCTAATGTCCCAGATTCAATCTTCAAGGCTGATCCAATGGTCCAAATGAATTCCAACTTAATTTGGGTTTTTAAAATATTTTTTGAGTGGTTTTTCGCTCATTTGATTGACATCCAATGGTCAAAATTGATCTAGGACTCTTTTTGAGTTATTTTGAGAGTTTTAAACCTGATTTCAATGGGATTTCGATCTAAGACCATCCGGATTAGCCTATTTAAAGGCCTGTTACCTACTTTTGCTGAGGAGAAGAAGAGGAGGAGAACAAAAATATAGTGTTGAAAATAAAGAAAAAATAGGAAGAAATTGAGAGAACAAAGAGAGAGGTGTTTAGGGAGAGAAGAGAAAGAGTTTTTTTTGTTATTTTTCTTTCCACTTCTTTTCTTCTTTCGAAGGTCGGTACACAAAGTGACTTTCTTCTTTATCAAGTTCTCCACACCAAGAGCAACAAACAACCAATAAACAGTCTAATTTCTTCATGCTTTTTATTTTATTTATGATTTTTGAACTTGTTATCATTAACTAAATTTTTTTTTACTAAGGCTAAGATGTAGCCACTCTTTTGATGCAATATTTAGTATGATTTATTTTTAGTTTTAAATTTTATTCATGAGGAGTATATAAATCTGATCTTAATGCTTTTAGATTACCGACCATCTTCTAATTGATCTGATGAACATAGATGATACAGATCAAGTACATATTGAAGGGAAATCCTGATTTTCCGGTCCAGGTTCGTTCAGATCTGATTAGATCAAGAGATATATTTCAAAAATTTTCTCTTGATCTCAATCAGATCTTGATATATTTCAGATCTAATTATTATTATTTTAATAAATAAAATAAAAGATAAATTAAATCTAATTTAATTTACCTGATTTGGGTAATCCTATTACCCTGTAGATGATCCTGATTGCAGCGGAAGGTTCTGGATCTTAGCCACGCAAGCGCCTGGCCTCTACCGGTATCCACTCGGGTTGGATCTGGAGATCCT